>JAQIXW010005625.1:0-10198 GCA_034700685.1 Willowsia buskii | reverse complement strand
ACTTTCATTTTCTTGCAAAGAATGAATTAGGTTTTTCTACTCCAACCACTTTTACCGCTTGTCGTGACTTATGACTTTTTAATTTTCCTCTACCCTTTAATTACACTACGAGTGCACAGTAATTTACACACCTTCTATCCTAATAGAATTTAATGACAACAGTTTATTTGCCACATATCAATATCAGACTTTTTAATGCCGCCATCATCTTTGGTCACATCACAGTCACCATCATAATCACACACATAACATGTATTCGTTCCATGGTCTTTTTCTTGTTTAGGGTTTAGCAGTTCTATAAACTATTAGTAAAGCAGCCGTAGAGAAGAGGTATGCATGAACTCATAAAACACTGGAAGTTGTTGATAATAGCCCTGTAATAGTAATGCCACCACCACCGCCGCTCATAGATCCTCACACTTTGGGTCTGTACATTATTTGTGATGCATTTATGTATATAGTTCAGTTTATTGAGTCGTTTTTTGATGCGTTTTAAATATACCTAATATACTTCTTCATAGGTATGCAAAAAACGAGTTATATGAGCAAAGAGTTTTATTAACAATGCGTCGACGTAGTTGTAGGAGTAAAGTAGTAGGAGTCAATTGAGAAGCACTCTTTTTTTGTCTTGGGCAATAACATAAAATAAAAATATGTGCGTAAGAGAGATTTATATATCCCTGAACCAAACACACTCAAACAACGAATTTTATTTTGTCCGAAACATTGGCTCAAACGTAAAAAAAAGATTTTTAGGGTTGCTTCCTGCGAACAGCTTAATATTATCATTGTATATACAAGATGCTCTTCTTCACCACTACAATGCACGGTTAAAGTGTATAATGTTTTCTCTAGTGAACCGTTTAAAAACTCGTTTGTTTCTTTTTATGAATGAGAGTCTATTGACTTTGTTGGCTTTTTAATAGCTTTACCATACTTACAATATGGAACGGTTCGGTTCTTTTTGATGCATTTTGCTTATTGCAACTGGTGGAGAGAAAAAAAATCATGCAAGTTTTGCACCTTTTTTATGACACTATATGACTGGAAGAGTTATAAAAACTTTCGATTTTGTGAGGATATGATTTGACTAGACTAATATAATAAATACTTCGTGCATGTGGACAGTGGGAAATTGTACTCGTTCGAAACAACAAATTGACAATATGCACCCAAAATCAGCTTCTGAAGTTCTTAGTAGGCCGCGTGCTCTCCAGTAAATTCTTGCATAATATGCAAAAATCTTAAATGAGTGTCTTTTTAGCTGAAATCATTTACACATAATATGCGACAGTACATTGGAATTCGATAACCATAAGCTTTTGCAATGAGCTTTTACAGGTGGGGTGATTTTTCAGTTTAAAAATATAACTTTTCCATGAAATTATCAAGGAATGATCGAGTGCTGTCTCTGTTTGAGGTTTGCTCATTGACAAAAAAATTCTTGGAAATCATCAGCATGCATAATTTTTTGTCCAAATTTTTATGCTTAAAGCATTACGTCACTTTCCTTACTAGAGTTCACCCACACCTCTACTATATGCTTTACATGTAAAATTTTCTTTAATATGACGAAGATATCAAAATATGAAAAACATTTTTGTTTGATTCATGCAGTTGAGCATTTCGAAGCTGTTAATTTACAGAATGCGATCGTGGCATTATCACTCTTCTTGGTTTGATATGTCGAGCAACTCTCTTAAAGCAAACGCAAAGTAATCAGAAATAGAGTTTCTCCATGTAGAGCCCTAGAAAAAGAAGAAGAAAGAGCTCTCTTTCTCGTCGTCTTTTTCAAACAGTAAAGCAAGCAGTGTCAGTCAAACAGTTGCTCTTCTCAGTAGTATGCTCTCATTTACAATATTATATTGTACTAAAAAATAGAAAAGAAGCAGAGAGCTGCAGCAGGAAGACAGGGTGAACGCAGAACACAACTTTGTATTGAAAAATCCAACAAAATCCCATTTAGTCAGTTGGGAAAATAGAAGGCAGAAAGCATTACCTTGCTTGGTGGTGCTGTGTTCTGTGTGTATTTGCGTGGTTGGTGGTGGATGTTCTTCAGTCGTATTTCCTCTGGCAAAAGCATTGAAACTCTCTTCACACAAGGCAAGCCAGCACGGCAAAAGCAAACAAGGAAACTTTCAAGCTAGAGCCTTTGCCTAGCTCATGGTATATATGGTTTGTTGTTGGTGGTAGTGGCAAGTTTTGCTGTGTTTTCTGGTGAGAACGAAACGAACGTCAAGTCAGCTCAGTAGCATAAGAAGTGGAATAGCAACCAGCAAGTTACTTTATGGCAAGAGCTTATAGAGCAAACTCTCTAGCTCTACAGCTTTTTTGTACTGGCACTGCTCACTCACACTTCACTCAACTTCTCAAACTCTCAAGTCAGATCGTCTTCACAACTCAACTTTGTATCAGTATTCGTATGTACGTTCTCACGTACACAAGAAAAATTTAAGGCATCTCCTGTTTTTAAAAAAGCAGAAAAAAAGAGTTACGCAGTCACTCGATCATATAATACCCATACAAACACGATACGAAATAAAAGGGAAGGAGATACATAAGAAATCAGGAACATAAGTCCTGTTGAGTAGTATTGTCGTGAGTCAGCAGCATCAACCAAAGAAAAAAAATGTGATTGTTCGGCAAATTTTCAAAAAAACACTTTGTATTCATTTGAATTTCTTAAGACACAAATATATACATAAAGAGCGTATATATATATATACATTCATCAAAGCGAGAAAAATTTCGCAAGAAAAAATTCATGGAACTCCTCCATTGAATGTGATGAAACATTGTTGACAAGTTTGGCAACAAAGGAAACCAGCAAAACAGCGACTGGTAAAACCTGAGACCATCCTTTTCTCTTTCTCCGCAAAACAGCGAAAAGGGTCATAAATTACTTAAGTGATCAGAAAGTAATAACCCTTGTATGTGGTGTGTGAATGTATATGTACATGTGAAAAAGGCTGATTTTTTCTTTAAGAAAGAAAAGTGAACATTTAGAATTAAAAGCCAATAAATAAGCATAACGCATGGACGCATGAATTCATTTGATCTTGCTGGCTTGTTAGAAATAAACTGGAATGAAAAAATGAGCTTGAAGAAGCAAAAGGGAGAAACAAAGGCGAAAAAAGGAGTAAGAAGTGTGGTCATTCAATGAGAAAACTGTGTTACCTCGAAGGGAGGTCCAACTGTCAGTTTTGAGAAAATGCGTGTGTGGTGTTGTGGCGTGTAAAAAGAAAAAGTACTCAAGAAGAAAAACGGTGAAGTCTCAGCAGCCAGCAAAGAAAAGTATCTTTCTTCTGTTGACTTGTGCGCGGTTTAGCCCTTGTTGGTCTCGTCATCGTCTCGATCATCAGCAACACCATCATCATCTTGTTATATTATTATCACCACTCTTATTTACCATTTTCACCTCTATTCTCATCCAGTTATGATGACGATGATGATGAGCGAGGGAGCAATGGAAATCTGTTATCTTCTATGAGACAGACTTTATTATATGCGGGCTCGCATCAACTTTGTGAACATTTTTTACTATATATAAATGTGTAAAGCGTGCGTGTGTTTTGGAAATCAATTACCATTTCCGTCTTCACAAAACAAACTGCATCTCACCGTTCCATTGTATCGCCTGTCAAACGTGGTAAAAAAATTATATCACCACCAAGACCATCTCCAACACACCAAAGGTGAAGTAAGGGACAGCTGACTTGTTTTTGGCATAAAAACGAGAGCTCAACCAACCAACAACAGTATATATCTACTAGAATCTATCAAATGGTTCCTTTTGGATCCATAAAGATTAATTTTATTGGGACATTATAAAAAGCACTTCACTCCTTTTTGCATAGATGCCTATATTTCTCTCTATATAAAAGCTACAAAATATTATATTACATACTCTTGTAGGCCATCAAGTATATAACATTTTATTTTCTGCTCTAGCAGCCAAAATAGTGTTGGGAAATACTAGTCAATCTAATTTGCTCGTAAGTAATGATTTATTGTCAGTGAATTTTTTTGGATACAAGCCGAGATTATAGAACATCACCCAACTTGAAGCAATTTGCACTCGTTGGTGGTGGTACTTCAAGAAATAATAATAACGCGTAATCGTCAATATAGTACCACCAACACCAAACAGCTATAAAAACATAAAGTTAACTGATGATGAACATTTATATCCCCACTATTTTAAATTCTACTCCATAAAAACTGTACACGTCCTATACAAGTTTTTAATGCAAACACGAGATTTGATATGTAACAAGAAAAAAATTGCCAATTAGATAAATAGATATTCATAGAAAAGGAAATACGAGAGAGAAAGAGAGAAAAGAAAGGGATTCACCTTGTCAAAAGAGCAGAGATTTTAGTGGCTCGTATATCAACAGGAACAGCATCATTGTTGGTGGATTCCTTTTCGCCCCGTGTTGTGCTGCATCTCTGCTGTGTGCGTATACGACAAATCCATGTATACCTACATACAAAACTCTAAGAGCAGCAGTGATCCTTGCTTCTAGAAGATATGATGACGTGCTGATGATGCTATAGGGTTGTTGTATGCATTTTTTACTAGCATCATCGTCGTCAGTTTGACGTGACTTATTTATTTACGAGGAAGGAAAGGGAGAAAGAGAAGCAGTAAAATATGTATAAAAATACAAGACGTGAAAGAATAATAATAATTTTAACTGTAGAAGAGAAGGCACTGTTGCATTGAATAATTTAATTATAGAGTGCAGCTAATAAAAAGTGCATCTATATTATCATCGCCTGCCATTTACTATTTAGTATTTGCCTGGAAGAACAATGTCGAAATCACCCTATTATCATGAACACCGCACATGGTTATTATGATTACAATTACAACAATAGCCGTAAAAACATCAATCTTCTCATACTATAAACACAGTCACACCTCCAGAATTATATGTAATTATCCTCAATTAATTCCAGAAATCAAAAGCTCTCGTAAATAGGAACTTCATTCAGCTAAAAATTGAGCTGTAGTGCGTGGAAATGTGGTTAAAAAGTAGTTTGAACTTGAAGTAGGTGATTATATTACTGCCACCACCACGAAGACTTGTTGTGTAAAGTGGACACGGACAGTGTTTCAGACTGGTACGGTGGTGGATTGAAAACTCATCGCCATCATTGTCGTTATTGTTTGTTATTACAATTTATATTGTTGTGGTGTGTAAATTGGTTATTCTGTGCAACAATATTGAGAAAAGAGAGACTCAATCGTTATATTGCTTGGTGTGCATTTTCCATTATACCCCAAGCCATATCATACTTAAGCTTCCTTCGGAAAATCCTCGTCTGTGTGCATGCTAATGTATATGCCCACACAGTTTATATGCCCATTCGGAAGCTACAATAAAAAGTCATAAAAGCCTGTGGCGAATCGGATCGTAATCGTCTCCCTCTCGTCTTCTCAAGTCATCAACAACCGTGAAAAGTTACAGCAGTGGTAGAGGTTGTGGTTATTTTTACGGTTTATAACTGCCATTCAATTCAATCTACAACTATTTACTAAACACGGAAAGGAATATACCCCAAAGGAAAACAAGCAAAAATCAAGTTTTTGTACTCTCAACAACATCACGGCAGAGTCCTCACACCAAAATTATAACACTTCAATTCCAAGTCCAATGAAACGAATGTAAAATCTCTTCATCTGTTTTGCACTTCCTTCCTCCTCCGGCAATAAAATTATAAACTGATTGGTCTTTTTGGCTACCATCTCAAGATTATCTTCTTGGTCAGTACAAAAAAACACAAAAAATCAATTACTTTTATGCAATATACTTATTTTTTTAAATACATTATTTGAATATGCAATTTACTTTCGTTATATATCATTATAAAGCCTTTAATTAGCAGTATATTAAAACTAAAGCCTGGTAGAATTAGCGTGTTTACGTAGTGATTTCAATGGTCAGGGTAGCGGCAGCGCGGACGCATTATGCTTATTAATAATTATTATATTTTTCTTTAAACCTAGCTATAAATTGCAAGCAATAAACTTTATCACATCAAAAACTATTAAAATCGATCCCAAAGCGTTATAATATTGTGCAGTAGCAGCATTTGCAACACTAGCAGCAGCAATGCATCAACATCAACTTTTTTATTACAGCTTGATTAATTGCATATATGTTCCAAAACTAAGTCTCCATCACCATTTTTTGTATTTTTTTATATGCGAACGCATGTAAAAGAGATGAGATAACTTTTCATGTGAGAAAGGCTATATAGATGTTATGAATGGGTAGAGACACCCAGACAGACGTGCGTACTTTATAGGTATTTTGTTGATAATGGATCACCACCCCGTGAAAAGTAATAAAGCAATTAAAAAATCTTACTCACATTATAAATCCTACTCTCAAGGAAGAGCCTGTGATTAATGAAGCTAATTCGATACGTGGATGCTCATTCAGTAAAGTACGTACACCATGCTATAATGCTCATGTTATATACACGGGGGCGATATGCGAGGCATACGGCAAACTGTAACAATGAATCAGCCATATACTTGAAGCTAAGAAAACCTGTCCAAGGCAGTGTGCTTTTGCCGATAAAAAGGTATTAATATGTGCTGTGCATCCATAAACTTGTTAATCATCCTACCCTTCCTGCTTTAGATGAATAGACGAATACAGGCGGATGTTCTCAAGAAACTATTTCATACAGATACACATAAATACATTAGTGATAGATAGATATGTATTTATTTAATGAATCAACGTTAATGAAGGAATAAAACTAATATGAATGAATAGTGTGGAAGAATTTTAGGACTGAAGTTTACTAACACTACAAGACCTATGTCACATTCTCATCATTTAGTATGTTCCCCAAAGCTGACATAATTTTGGGTTTTTTTTGGTTGCATAATGTGTGATTATGTTCCTTTTAATTTGCACCTCTGTGTGACAATTTAAGTACTGGTATACGTTTCAAGTGACTTTTGAGAACAACAGAAGTAAGAATTTATCATATGTATCGTTTGATGAATAAAATCACATATATAGAGGGTGAGTTAAGTACCTACGTGTTTGTTACCTTTTACACTCTACATGTGCTTATTGTGGAACTTTTATAATGCATGCATCGAAATCAGAGTAGAGAATAAATCCTTCTTTTATTATTAGGGTGTCATAAAAATAAAAACCTGTAGCAGTGTCACAGTTTACAGCTGCAATCATGGTCGCTGCTGTGATAACAGGGCTACTGTTTAGATAGCATGTAATTTTTAGCACTGTGTTGTGCAAACTCAACTGAGGAACATACCCAGGCTAATGGTTTTATGTTTAATATGCATATTTCAATGAAGGAATGAAAGATAGTGTGTTGAATTGCAGATTTAGAATAAATATTTTACCCTTTACCGTTTGTGTCTTTGGGTCGCACAATTATAGAATGAAGCGAATAGTTGTCAAAGAATTTAGGGAAAAAAGATTAGCTCTATTATTAGTACAGGGTTTCTTATTACCTACGCACTGCACGCAATAATGTCATATAGGATATATATTGGCAATAAGTAAAAACGTAGTTTTTAAAAGTACACCATATCTATCATACTCGTTTTTATTGAATACCCTATGTCATCGACTACTTATTTTGCGGTCATGCTAGAGTGCGCACTGACCAATTTTTCATTTTCCTGCTTCAAGAAGTGTGGAAAACGCAGACAGAGGAAATATAATCCCTCTTGACTAACTTTACCTCACCGATCCCACAACAATGCCATGTTTACAAGCTTGCTTAAACATACAGTTTTGTGAGTTTCTGTTGTACAACCTACGTAAAATTAATCTGCACAGTTTGTACACATTTGCACCAACGTTTGAACGCATTTAGCCTTTAATCATTTTTCATTGAAAACAACAACTTTTACGCTCATCATCTTCAAAAGCATTAAGAAAATGTGCCACCCCAGTAGGTTTATAATTATCCTTAATATTTAATCAGCTTTACTTGATGAGTTCCGGTGAAAAAAGTCTTGCGTTATATGTGCACATTTGTATATAGTCATATATGTAAAGGAAACAAGAGCAAGTTCGTCTTCATGTGAAACTAGCATGTATAAAATATCGGTTGAGTAGTGAGGGCGTTTTGCTTCAGGCTGTTATTAAAAGGGCAAGCAACTGTAACATTACAAACAGAAAGCTTTTTCTTAACGTTTGTGTCTATTCTAATTAAATATGTTAGTAAAGTTTTCAAGCTACCAGGGAAAAAACACAACTCAGTGAGAAGCATATACTTTTTAATTTTCTAAAGGCAAGAGAGAATAGAGAAATAGTAAGAGTCAGTCCGCTCTCGTTCGTAACACAATCAATAATATTGAATAATGATAATGATAACTCGTTCAGGTTTCGCGGTCCTGCCTTGTAAACTCTAGATAGACACAACAAAAATACTCCACCAGACAGTGAATTACAATGCAAGTTTGTTATGTTATAAAACATTTGCGCATGAAAGATAATCTTACAGAGGATTCGCCGCTTCGTCATTTAAAATGCAGGACATTAAATACTGAAAAATATCTCGCATTAAAATATTAAGACCGTCTTTATATTAAATTTTCTTGCGCATACGTAATACATTTTTGCAGCATGATTCTGCTCAGTATTAGCGGTATATCCATCATTATTAGAAAATCATCCTTATATGGATATACAGTATTTTGCAGCGTTTTGAAAATGATAATTCAGCATGCAAAATATTTTTCATTTTTCGGTGTTAGGTTTAGTTTTGGCAAATAAACGTTTTACGGATTGCAATAGAGTAGGTATTCATAGTTGCTGTTGTTAGTGTTGTTTGTCTTGCTACGGCGTAATACAAAATATCCGTAAGGTTGAGTTATATGCAAGTGCAATCTTAAATTATCGTTGGACCAGAAAACTGCATTTTTTCTTGCTTTCATTTTTGTTTTTAAAGTGCGTTATTGCTACTGCCTCTGCCATACCGCCATTGCCATCTAATTACGTAACACGTACAAAGAAGTAGTAACAAATCGAGCTTCCTTAAATTTTATCTTCTTTTGTATCTTAATGTTCTATATACCTAGTAGTAGTAGTAGACAATTGATAAAAGTATATTAAGTGGTCAAAGATTTGTAATTACTGTGGATCTTGTAAATATATGTATATAAATAATTCTTTCATAGAAATATATGTATTTATAATCTTGGCTTCTAGTTTGTATAATATGCTAAAATGTACATTACATGATTATGTTTGTATGTTATTGTACATTTTGTATTGTAGAAATACGGATTACTTCACCAACTTCTGGTACTCAATATACAAACTCTTCTTCCTCCGTCTTCATCACAGCAAGCACTTCTCAACTTCTGTAGAAAAATCGTCGAACCAGCAAAAAGCTTCCTCCAACATTTTGCTTCACGCGGAAAAGTAAACACGTCAAGTTTAGCATATTATTATCTGACCACTGGATCAAAATTTAAAAATAATTGTATTCTATATCCTTCCTCCTCCTCTAAATCAAGAGACTCCGCATCATTACCACCGTACAAGAAAAGGGCGAATGCTCAGTCAAATCTTGTTATTCAACTGACTATTAATAGTTTTAAATAAGTGGTGCTCCCGGTGGTGTGGTCATTTTCACTTTATCTTTGAGATACATTTTTTTTTTGAAAAACCTGCCACTTGTACCAAAAAATATTAACCAATTTCTCAAGAAATACAAGAGCTCTGTAGTTCACTACTGTCCGTGTGGTGATGTTTTGGTGATCACAGGGCGAGCCCTATCGTCCACTCAGTCTGTATATGAATGCATCTAGGTACGTATATATACGGTTAAAAACTGTAAAAATTATACAATAATATTTATCTTCTTTATCAGTTATGATTCTTACTCTTGCTGCACTCCCTTGTTTTTAAATGTATATCATACTGTTAAGCCTGTCTTTACTCACCTTCAACAAACTCGTTTCACAAATTAATCTTAATCATTTCCTTTCTTAGCATAGAAAACACAAGTGCATATTACTTACATATATTTTGCTCAAAAAATTTTATTTACTTATTCCCGAACCATGACTCTTGACATCAATTGTAGACTTATTGAAAAATTGATATTGATATGCTATTTACCTGTGGTAATATAATTAACATGTTCATGACCTATACCTCTGTTGTTTTTAAAAAATAACTCT
>JAQIXW010005624.1:0-10198 GCA_034700685.1 Willowsia buskii | reverse complement strand
AGCTGAAAACGAAAGAAACTCTTATCTCTATTATTCAAATCACCTTATCTACTTCTCTTTGCTTCTGATCCTGACAATAATGATACCGATGTGTGATAAATGAGAGGTATGATAAAGAACAAAGTCAACAAAGCAGTTAACAAACACGCACCCATATCACTTCATTTTTATATCGCATAACTTCATGTAAATTTGGGATATTATGGCAGTGTCGTTTAACAAAAAAAAGTTGTAAAAACTGAATGGACTGAGCACATAGTTTATATGAAGGAAATGGAATGTCCAGCAAAAATAGTTCGTATGTATTACGTAAAAGCATGCCTGAATATTATGTAAAATGTAAGTATTTTTGCTTTCGTGCAATGATGATTTTTACTGAAAGTTGAGTTGGTAGACAAATGACAAATGACCACATTACCAGTCAATGCTAATACAGTAAAAGATAAAGTCAGATAAAAAAATGATCCAGTGAGTTCTGAAGTATTGACTTTTAACAAAATTTATCACACAATTTACAAACAAAGGAATAGGTGAATTCTTTTCGGTGACCAGGCCATTTTGAAAGGAGGATTGACCACTTTCAGACTGCAGATGCATTAAATATGCGCACTCTAAAGAAAAGAAAAATTCTTGGTAGCAGGTGTATTGAAAAACTTTTCGCCGATCAATTGATTAAAAAAGCAGCAGAACCTATTACTGGAATACTATGAAATTGCTAGTTCAAAAAGTATTAATCTGATAATGAATGTTATGTTGGTCTCTAAGCACAATTATAAAACAGAATTTAGACTCCTACATGCTTACAAAATTTGATTGCTTTTTAAACAGTCGCGTCTCCATGCTAATTAAAAGAACAAAAAATACAAAATTAATTGCTTGAATGATAAACTTGATGTTGATAAGTAGAGCAGATTCCGAGAAACCTTGTCTAAAAACAGGTAAGATACAAATAAACACCCCTTGATGCATGAAATGATTTAATCTTGTATTCTAAAAACAAATTAAATGTACGTGGTCAAAAAAAGTGGGAAGACTTTTTTACACAAGCATGTGCCATATACAGGGTTATCCAAGAAGTTTTTCCAGTTCCTCTTTCACGCTTTCCCAGAGTTCATTCCTGTATTTTTCAAATTCTTCTTTTGTCTTCACATTCCATTCTTGAAAAATTTCTGCTTTCAGAGTTGCCAATACCCGCTTTAGTTCATTATTTTTGTTTTCTTGCACTATAATATTATTTTCATATTTGGATTGAAGTTCGTTTAGCCGAATCTCCAAATGACTTGACCTGCTTTCACTCTGTTCCTTCTGAGCTTTGAGCATTTTCAAAAGGAAATTATTCCGCGATAATTGAAGCTGTTGTCGAAAGAATTGATGGCTCAAACTTTGAGTGATATCTAACCCATTGGATACCGAAATGCCGTTGTTTGATAAGAGAGTTTGGTATCTGATTATTTCTCGGTGAGAAGAGGGTAGCAGATTTATTTCTCTATCCACTACATTTGATTCATCGATCTTCCTCTCTTCTGGGTAAGCAGCCTTAAAAATTGCTTGTCCAAGTGGATCGCCTCCCCGCTTTGCAACAAGTACAAGTTGATCTTCTAGATTTTTTGGCCAGTACTCTCCATTCTCCAATTTCATATAACCGTTTACATTAGGAAGCTGTCCATGATCATCTATTTGAAATGGTACAATAGCGATGGGCTGAGAAAAGCTCCAGTTTTTGATGGCGTTTTCATACTTGGCAAGAATTTCATCAGGCTTTTTGCGAGTTGGTTTAGATAAATCGTGCAGATCTCTAAGGACAACAATGAGATTTGAGTTTTTCTCATCGAGCAGTCTTCCTCGCATTGCGTTGACGAATGAAAGTTTCCTCTGAAACGTTGATGTTTTGCTGTTAATAGTTGTGTCAGTGATAGGGCCATGAAATATAATAACTGCGTTAGGAATTGCAGTCTTTAGATCCTCGTGAGTGGAGAGATATTCTTCCAAAGTTGCGGCGATTCTTGAGTTACTATCCACATCCTTGCCAACCCATGCAGTGATCACTTCAAGTTGAGTGTGGTTAAGCCCCAACTCATCAATTGAAACTCGAAACCTGCACACTCTGGATTTAACTAGTTTGTAAATTAAACTCTATAAAACCAAACTTTATGATTGTTAACCAAATAAATAAGCTGCATACCCAAACGCAAACCTGCGGTTGGAACACCATGTAATTCCAATGTAATCCTAAATGATCAAACAAATATGATCAGACAAAGCTGAATATGACTTTTTAAAGCTTTAGTGCATATCACACGAACAAATAAATTATTTCAATACTCTTTTTCAAAAAGTCTCACCGGATAGCTGTGTCCAATTAGGACAATGTATGCATTTGTGTAGCTTCTTCCGCTCGCAAACGACTCCAAAGCAGCTTTCACTCCAGGATGTGAAGTCAAAGAGGAGTTTAGTGAGATGGATTCCAGTACCTTATCATTATCAATTATTTGTAAAGGAGGATCTAGAAGGAATGTTATAAGTCATCTATCAAAAATTCTTTTGTATTTGAGTTAACGCTCTCTTTAAATTTTAATTCTTTTACATGATTTTTGCGGTGAAGTACATATAGCGCTTATCGTCACAGGTAATCCTGTAGCTATCAAAGCTCCCCGTGAAATTCTATGAGGGCAAAGATACTTTCTATTCATTCATAACTTAAAAACAATAAGATTTTCTGCCCGCTTAAATACTACCTCTAGAACCCTTTGCTTCACTTCGAATCTTATTTCTTCTCCGCTATCCTCTTCGGAGGATATTTCAAGTGCGCAGCCACTACGCAACACAACCGAATTTACAGAATTCACGTGTGAAGAGGGAATCGATGCAATGCAGAAAAGATTGATGTACTGAGAATCACAAGCATTACATCCAGTCCCAACGTAGGCTCGTCCACATATGAAGGGATTCTTGAGTATATAAGTATCCACACATTTGCAGCTCTAAATATTTAAATTTCAGAATCATTATGATTATTAAGAAAATAAGCGAAACGGAAGTAAAAAAATTTGTACCCGTGAGCAAGTGCACTTGGCGGATTGAATTGGCAAGATGATTTGGGATGAGTTGTAGTCTCCTGCACGAAGAGACTGGCAGCCTCCTTGCATGTAAGTTTGACTACAGATGCTCATGGTGCAGTTATTTTCAACTCTGATCGATTTGGTGTCCTTCCACCCATTATTGTCTTCCCGACAGTCTTTCCTCAAATTGATGGACTGATCAAAATCCCTCAATTTAAATTCATTTCCTTGAATGTTGTCCTGCGAGTAAAGAGACCCGCATGGCCTATCTTCAACAAATGCCTGGCCATTGACATTTTTCGGGAAAATTAGGAATAGGGAAGTAAGCAGCAGGCAATTTACAAACCTACCTCCTTGAAGGAACATGACTTCTACAAGTTTATAAAATTAAAAGTTCCTTCGCAGTTGTAAGTACGTATTTTGGCTCTGAAACATGGGTTTAAAATTGGAATGAAAATTATAAGTTCTACCACCTTACTTTCACAATTAATTTTGTTCCAAGTTAATGTAGCTTGCAATAACACTTGAAATCTCACCGCTGAAAACAAATATCTGGACTCCAACAACTCACGACTTCGATCTCTCGTTGGCTATTGATGACTAAATGTACAGAAAAGTACATAATCTTGTAAGTCATTAAATCCTTTTTTATCATGACAAACCCTCGTGCTAATATAGGGATGGGTGTTATTTGTCGTAGTAAGGATTACAAACAATTTTAAGAAGAATGTTGAATCTAATCAACAGCGGTTCTGAGAAATGCTCTCGTATTTTTTTCCAGTCAACAATGAGCCGAGTCAGGAAGGAGCATGGAGCTTAAGTAAATTCTTTTCAACGGAAATAACATCCGCTTGTTTACTTTCTATGTCAACTGCCCAAGGCGAGAGCATGAAAAGTGCAAAATCTTGCACCCAAGTTGAATAAAACGGCTAGTAACTGCTTATAAATATATGTATGCAAAATTAATAATAATATGCGGATGAATGCAACAACAAGAAAATAAATACTTGGGTTTAGTTGCATAATAAAATTTTGGTGGAGCTAAACATGTTCAGCAAAATTATTTGTCCCAGCAAAATGAGTAACATGGGCTACCTTTTCCTCAAGGTCTCCAAAAAAATTTTAAACGATAGGGTGATCATGATCATAATGTAAATTTAAAACCATCATTTTATTTACATCAATACATCAACAACACTGCAGTGTAATATATACGAAAAATTTGGGTCTTTACCATTAAGGTGACACTTGACTTCTAAATCTAAATGAAAATTAGTGTTTTCTGAGCCTCAAGTCTCCACTCGGATAACATAAGCAGATAGATGTATACCCAGTAATGTATCTACCGAAATCAACTAATTTGTGGCGCCTTCGTGCAAGCTAACAAAGAAACTTGTTGTTATTCAAAATGGTGGTGACGCTTTGATCTCAGTATTTCGGATCCATAAATCTGCAGATTCAAGATTCCTTTCATAGCTTACAGACAGACAGAATACTCAAAGCAATAAACGTCTAAATACGCATAACTGCTTTTGGAATTTAGTAATTAAAACTATCGTACAAGTTAAGATGTTATCTTTGGAAAATTCAATTTATTGACTTTTTGCATTTTATTTATTTGGAATTTGTTGCAGTGTTCATTAATCTGAATATGTGAGATGTTGGCATAAAAATTTACTAGTAGAAATTAAATCCTTAGGGGTCAAATAATTAATTTCATAAGACATTACAGAACAAAAAATATGATTTATCAGCAGATTTAGGTAATAACCCAATAAGGTAAATTAAATGTAGAATGAATGAATGAAGTTGAAAAAGCTTTTTTGCATCAGTATTTAAATACCGTAATTCGTATAAACATTTCGTCTTGAAAATACGGTATTGTCAAACTAATTTTTACTTCCAACCCGATCGCCAAGGTCCTCTGTTTCTAACTTCTTTTCTTAAACTAGTCAATTCCTGCCTTAACTCATTTATTTCCTCTTGTTTCAATAATATGTCACTTTCATGTTTGGCCTTCAGCACATCTAGCATTTTTACAATATTTTCCTCCTGAATTTTCAGTACTCCCAGAATTGCCTTGTTTGGGAATATTTGAAGCTGTTTTTCAAAAAGCTGATACCTCATGGCTTGAATTGCATCTGTGTCATTGGAAGCAAAAATGTTCTCATTTGATAAGAGATTCCGATATCTTGACACTTCAGTGTGATAAGAGGGAAACCGTTCTATCACTGTGTCCATCCCTTTTGACATATCCTTCTCTTCTGGGTAAGTAGCCTTAAAAATGGCTTGTCCAAGTTGATCTCCACTCCGTTTCGCTACAAGGACAAGCTGCGCCTCAAGATTTTTAGGCCAATATTCTTCATTCTGCATTTTCATGTAACCGTTCACATTTGGAAGCTCTCTATACTTATCATAATGAAATGGTACGATAGAGGTTGGATGAGGAAAATTCCAGTTTTTAATGACGTTTTCGTAATCAGCAATAATTTCATCAGGATTCTCACGAGATGGCTTGGGTAATTCATGCAAGTCGGAAAGCACAATAAGCAGATTGGAATTTTCCTCGTCGAGAAGTCTTCCACGTAGTGCGTTGACGAAGGCAAGCTTTCTCTGAAATCTTGATGTCTTCTTCGCAATGGAAGTATCGTTGAGCGGGTAATGCCATACTACAACTGCGTTGGGAATTGCATTTTTGAGGTCCTCGTTAGTCGAGAGATATTTTTCCAATGTCGCAGCGTATCTTGCGTTCATGTCTAGATCGTCTTGAACCCAGACATATATCACTCTTAGTTGGGGGTTGGGGAGTCCCAAGACGTCACAGCGGACTTGAAGCCGACACTCTCTGCAACAAGCAAAAAAATCTTTTTTTTTTAAATTTGAGTAACCAACCAATATATTGACACTGACATTCATCTTGAAATATATTTCACCAATTGTAAGGTAAATGGTTAATGTATATCTTACCCAATATAATTTCCGTTACATGTGTCCAACCCAATGTCTCCCTAAAACAGAAAAAATTCTGATGCAATTTTTGTGTGACGTCATAAAACTTCATATTAGGTTCAAATTGGAGAATATTTCTCAAGGCAAAAAAATTACAGGCCATCCTGATCCAACAAGGATAATATAGGCATTTTTATTGCTCCTTCCGCTCACAAACGATTGCAACGCAGCATTCAATCCGGGAAGTGGGGTAAAAGATTCTCTTCGGGACACATTGCTGAGCATCTCGTCATTTCCAATTGAGGGTGGATATAGAACTGAATTTTAGACACAATAAAAAATTATTTTATAATCTGAGACAAGATGATAATTATAGAATAAATAAACTTACATGATTTTCTATGTGAAATATACAGGTCATCATTACAGGTAATTTTATAGCTGCCCATGCTTCCCGTAAAATTCTATAAATAAAATGCACTTAATGTTTATAGCTCCATATTTTTCAGACTTAATTACACTAAAAGTTACCTCTAGAATTCTGTCGTCGACATCTCTTCTTTGTCCTCCGTAATTGTCCATTGAAAATATTTCAAGTGCGCAGCCACTACGCAATATAATCGATTTTACAGCATTTCTGTGCGAAGAAGGAAAAGATGCTGATCCACTACAGAAAAGCTTGAGATACTGAGAATTGCAAGCGTTGCACCCATCCACGATGTATATCCGCCCACATATGAAAGCATTTTTGGGTATAAAAGTATCCTCACATTTGCAGCTCTAAATATAAATTGTAGAATTATAAATGTTAACAAAAAAAAGAACGGAAGTAAAATTATGTACCCGCGAGCAAGTGCAGTTGGCTGATTGAATTGGGAAGATAATTTGGGATGAGTTGTGGTCTCCTGTTCGAAGAGATTGGCAGCCTCCTTGCATGTAAGTTTGACTGCAGATGTGCATGGTGCAATTGTCTTTCACTCTGATCGATTTGGTGTCCCTCCATCCATCAATATTTACTCGGAAGTCTTTTCTCAAATTTATTGACTGGTCGAAATCCTTCAGATTGAACTCATTCCCTTGAAAGTAGTTCTCCGAATAAAGAGACCCACATGCTCTCTCTTCAACAAATGCCTGGCCATCGGCTTTATTCCAGGAAATTAGGAGAACCGAAAGAAGCAAGAGGTGATACATCTCCCGGCATCTTTGTGCCATGGCTTGTATTCGCTTTTATTTTTGATTCCTTCCTTTGTAAAGAAAACATTTTTTTGCTGAAAAGACAATCCAAAGAAAAATTGGAATCAGCTAGCATGTCCATTTTGTTGTTTACAGTTAGCAATTAATACTAATATTATTCTGGAGTTCAGATGCTAATTTTTTCTGTTTGGAATCTCTACATTTTAATGGAATCAATTAAGTAAGAAACAAGAGAAATTAACTGCAATATGTGCCAATATGATCTCTCATCTCTCCTCTAACAAAAAGCATGCAACAAAGCCGAAAGCGTAGAAATATTTCTCTTCTAATGAGTACAATTTTATTTACGAAGTGGCGACCGTTTACAAAAATTTCATCCTAAAAATGACTACTTAATAAAATAAAAATCATAATTCTCATTCAAAATCCTTGGAATAATTTTACTGGGAATAAACTATTTAGCTGAGTGAATTGTAAATTTTACGAAAAATTTTGAACTCTGAGGGTGCAGTGAAAGTGAACAGGTACCTTTGCCTGATACCCCTTTATGTTTATATTATATTATCAAAATGAATTTACTATACCTTCGATTCCTTCGTACAGAAAAATATTTTCCAGTAAACTAAAGGTAAACTGCAGTTTTAATGCAAAAACTGTGTTGCTTGCCAATTGTGCACAAGCTATTATGACTTTCTTCAAAAGTCCAATAATATTATGTTGACAAAATATCACAACTTTCACTATTATTACATACGCAAGCTTTATTCGCATCAGTTCTCTTCAACTGGTCGGAACAAAATCTGAATGCAATCTCAATTAATTCCACTAAATTGAAACCATCTTCTAACTAAGCAACCTACATGTGCTCCAACAATGGTTGACATAAGAGTTTTACCATATTTGAAAGAACAAATGCAAATTTTAAAAAGAAGTGTGTAATTTCCTGGGCTCGGAATGTTAAAAGATTCATTTGTGACATGACAGTCGCCAATTAGATCTTTTCCTATGATTATATCATCAAAAAACTATTAATTCTTTGCAAGATCAACTGCAATAGATTTGACCCCTGTGTCTTAAGTCTGCATGCACACGAAAAATACAATAAAGATTTCTATTACGACCTTACACAGTGCATATTGCACATTCCAATTTTTAAGTTCATGAAAACTCTTGATTTGGGGTTAAGTTTCCTTCTCAATTGACTCATTTCACTCTTCATTATTTGTGCGTTAATGTGCCGCTTCAGCTGCTGCAATACTGCAGATTTGACCTTGCAAGCTACTTGCGCTACTTCGTCAGGGAGAAGGAAAACAAACTATTTGAGTGTTATTCAATTGAATACGTATTCATGTGACTTGAACCAGTTAACGTATATATAAAAACATTATTTACGTCATTTCGAAACCATACATAGGCTCCAGTTCTCCTATAGGTGATTATATATTGCAACCATAATTTTTGCAGTCTAATTCTTCTTCAAAAGTGTGTCAGTTTTATTTTATAACGTGGAATAATAAATGATAAGATAATTTTTATGTAAGTTCTTCCGCGACATTAAAATGCAGAGAAGATAAGCGAGATGAAACGTTTTTGCGAGTCGGTCACCAGGCTTTTATGAAAACGTAGCAGTTTAGTGTCTCCACAACACAAGTTCATGGCAAATGCATAATATGTATTTTCGTAATACATAACAAAGAGTATCAGTATTGGTTTTGTCGCTGATAAGATTTGTTGTGTGTCAAAAACGGGTTCATTGATGTAAATATTTGAGTAAGACATGTATTTACATGCACCAGCACATAATTATGTACGTTCCCTATGTTACTGTTATAAGAGAAAATCAGAAGGCTGGGTTTCCTCATTTTAATAATGCTTTTGTGCGATCAACTAATAAATGAAAATACCACATTAATGACAAAAAAATAAAATTGTTGATTTTGTTTGATATCACCGATAATGAATGTTATGTGCGCCTATACTTAAACAAGGGCTCTTTGCGCGTAGACTAAAAACTTTTACTCAAATATTTTTATGCTGTAGAATTTTCCACCATAAATACATGGAAGAGCATTCTTAAGTAAATTGTGTCCACTTATCGTGGCTACGATTTATTCTGAGTAATGTTTTTCTTGCAATATGAACATATAAACAAAATGTAGTGCTCATTTATAATATGCAAATCACCGAAAAAAAACTACTAATATCTGAAACGAATGTAGCCTTTTGCTTCTATATCCTGGGTCACATAAGCTCGACTATTCCACAATAGTGTTAATTTTCCAGATTCAGAAATGCAAAGGATTATTGTGCTTCATAATATGCATGACATTTGCCAATTTAATCTTGTTCCATAAATGTATCATCAAGTGACTCGAGAGAGACAAGAGACACTACAAAAATACTTTTGCTCCTCGCTCGGGTGTGCATAAACAGGAAAAGTGTAATTATGATTTTCATGCAGAGATGTCATTCAATGAGTTATGCACATTCAATTTTTCCAAGTTCATACAGCACTGCCTCTGCCAATTTAAGCATGTCATGACAAAAACCGTGCTCTTCAGTTAACTGAAGAGTTCTAAAATGATTATATTATGTAGTCTCAATTTTGCAGGATAATTGTAATTTGTAATTTATTTTTAACGAAAGAAAGTGGTGCTCACAACATAACAAGTAAAATACATGTGGAAGGAAAAGCAAATATTTTTAACAAATAGTTTATTAGAATGCATTTCTTATAATTAGGAGAAAAAAGTTTCCAAATATTTGCATTAAAAGGCAGCCATAATAGACATTAGCTACCACCCGGAACTTCTTTTCCCTGTAATCTCTTGTTTTAAAGTTGTCAACTCCTGCCTTAATTCATTCATTTCGTTTATGTTCAATAAAATGTCATTTTTATGTTTGGCTTTCAGTTCATCTAGCATTTTACTCTGAGCACGAATTTGAATCTCAAACTGGCGTGTCATCCTTGCAGTATTTTCCTTTTGAATTTTCAG
>JAQIXW010005623.1:0-10199 GCA_034700685.1 Willowsia buskii | reverse complement strand
AAGGAACCTTCCTACCAAATTTCAGGCAAATCGAATTAAGCGTTCGAAAGTTATCGTGCTGACATACATACATACATCCATCCATCCATACAGACGTTCGTTCATCCACTCCCCCACCCATCATTCTCATAAGTCACCATAGATGGCGCCTAATAATGACAATCGGTGAAGTGAGAAATAAAGGAATAGGCAACCATCGTAAAAGTATCATAATATGCTATAATAATATGCTAATGCTTATAATGATTTTGAATTCGAGCTAGTATAGGGATTCAAAGTCTCCAGAATCCGCAATTTAAACCACAAATTATATATGCACGGTTATTATCGCACATTAAAAGCGATAAGTCGAAGTACGACTCGTCTCCATGCATGACAGATAATTTACGGATGTCGGGGATCTTGTATTGTGTGAATGGATTTTGTCTGGTAAACAATACAATTTATGACTATCCATGAATGAGCCCAGTGTATACTCCGTGACAAGACATCTAAGTTTTTAGATGATTAACAGAAGATAGAAGCTTTTGTTAGGAGGAACTCTTCTCCTCAAAACATAAGATTGTACCACCACAAAGGAAGTCGAGAGCGGACATGGAATTTTTAACAAATCTCTTATTTTACATCAGACTTTATTTTCCAATGTGATTTTTCCTGATATTAGAGTTTTAAGACAAAGAAATTCCATGTCCGCAAGTTTAGTTTAAACCGCTTAGGGACCTCACTGTTTTCTTCCGCTATGATTGATTGTATAACAAAGCAGCTAGCATTATTCCTGTATTTTTTAAATATTTCGCTTTCACGCATTATATCATAACGCCACTACTGTTAAATCTGAGAATGCAATCTGTGAATCGGTCATTGAACAGCAATAATTTCTCATAAGTTTTTTTTTTTTTATTCCCTTATATAAGTTTGGATTTAATTTATTAAAAGATAATCAAGACGATGAGAGAATATTGTATAAAGATTAGATTTATGCCAAGGATATTGGGAAGTTCTCTTATGCTGCTGCTGACACAAACACCGAAGGAAGATCCATAAGTCATTTGTCACTGTCTTATTGACACATGACTCCACAGAAAATGAAATTCCTTCCATTTTTGTGCTTATTTTTCAGTCTATTATTTGTACTTCACAAGCCAGAAATTGCGACCCTCCGACCAAAAAATGAAATTTCAAATAAAAACGCAGCATTACAATACAATATCGTGATGTACAAATATTGGTTTTTCGCTTGTCGAGCAAACAAATATATATGCACTGTCGCTGTATATAAGGCGATAATTGCTCATTTTTACTGTCAACAGGGTGCAAGTCAGATAATTCATAAAATTGATTTACATTCTCAGTGTAAGCGATATTTCCTGGTCGAAGTATAAGTAATATGCACTTAATACAATACAAACGATGCAATTTCACTGCATTTCATAATTCCATATTTGCACCTACTGGAGCCTTGTTACTGATTGTACCATTGGAAGGTGTGACATAAGCACATTAATATTTTATTAATGGCAATCACGACGTGCTGAATGTTTTTAAAAAGATTTCATAGCAAAACTTTTTGTAACAGGTAGGGAGTTTTGTTTGTGTTTGAGTAGTGGAGCAATTCATAGTACGCATAATGGTAACTGCACGCTGCACGGCAAAACTATGATTCATGATAGATTGCCGAGAGCTTCTTAAACGCTTCTCTACTAAAAACCCATGAAACATAAAGCAATTTTGGTTTCAATGAGAGGAAACCCAAGGAGTTACATCACTCATGAGATTTGAAGTGCACAAAAAGAAAAAAAGGAAGAAACAATTTAGGATAAAATCCAAGAAAACGTGTTAGCTAAATGTATGTATGTTCTTTTGTTATAATCTGTGCCTTTTAATAGGTTGTGTGCTGAATGTAAACTACTTGAAAAATAATAAAAATTAGCAAAAGCTGTCTTTAAGCGTTTTCTGACAAATGCCCATTTTTTAAAGTTTTAGAAGAATTTGAGGTATATTTAACATTATTTTCCGCACAAACAGCGCAATGATATCAAATATCAGCTCATGTGTGTTCCTTCGTTTGTATTCATTCTTATGATTTAATTTGAGCTTGTACTTAATAACTTGTATGTTTTGGTTTTCTGAAAAACCTCTCACTCCAGGCTGTCTAAAAGTCGCTAAGCCCTACATGGTACTAACCTCAACAGACGCTTAGCATTTTAATGTTTTTATTAACGCGGCAGTATTGGTGGTTGCTGCAATATTATGATCACTTAAGTTCTCTGGTCTTCTTAAACCTAAAATTTTCTGCATTTTGGCCTTTTAGAAGGACAGTAATAAAGTCGACAATTACACAGATACTGTTCCTTCAACTTTTAACAAAATCGAGTGCTTAGCATGAGCCAAAACCATTTATTCAGGACATTCAGGTATGCTCATTGCTAATACTCCTTATTTTGCACTGACAATTGATGACTTCACAATAGTAGAACAATGTATGCACGTTCACTTGTGACAATAAAGCAAATTACGATTTTCAAGAAAAACTGACACATTAGAAGTTAATAACGCGATACCTGTTGCAGTGGAAAATTAAGTCATTTAATAGTTCACTTGTATTTAATTACATTTTTTGTACTTGAGTCCGTTTGCAAGTCATTTGATAATCACAATCTTTAAAACATACATTATGCAACAATTTTGGCGTTTTCGTTAACCCAGCACCATCATTCGTTTCATGATTTATACAAAGCCAGAGTCATCTTCTACTATTTCATGATTCAGTTTGAAGCAGGAAGATATACAGGCGGGGGTCAGAGCCGGAGCAAATTACAACAAAGAGCAAGCATTTTCAAAGATTTACTACGTGTTGGATGAAACTGAAATCACGCTGACTTCTGCAGTAGTACAGGTTAATTGCCAAGCATTCATGTTCTTACCTTTGTTCACTCGTGAGCTACCCACGGAGAAAAAAGATAATTATCTTTTATAAACTCTTAGATCATGGCAAAGTGTGTTCTGTACTGTTTGCATACTTTGTGCACAAGGAACGGGGCTTTGGTTAGAAACATTATGTATGTAGTTGAATCTGTTACTCAAGTAATTCTCCTTAGGTGCATTTGTAGAAGGATTTGATTTGAGACTTGTTGAAATATTTTGTTTAATCGACTGTTTACATTACCCGGACGATTCCTGTGAATTATTTTGAAGTTACGTTACTACAAACCAATTAGTCCTTATTGATTAAGCTATACATATAGTTTTTAGGCAGTTTTGTATCCAATATGTACAATATGAAGCAAGTGCATTTACTTTACCATTCCGTTGTAAATCAATTAATGTCTTACGATTTAAGTGTTTGCACACATTGGCTGCAATTAGGTAGCATACAGACGATAGGGCCAAAGAGTCAGATGAGTTAACGGAATTTTCAATATTCTTCAGCATTTAACCCCATGCAACCTTTGTTTCCTTCAGTTGATGTTTCAGATTCTCTCTGTAAATCACTTTTATTGCGAGTATTGCTTCTACAAAAGGCAAAGGTTACAAGAATTCAATCTTCAGAAAAAGCCCAGTAACACTCTAACGGTTGTTTTGTTACATATTATTTCAGAAAGATCTTAGAGGAGATAGAAACATTATTATGATCAAGTCTTAATAGTCCTAAAGACATAATTTACACTTTATATATTCATACAATTTATGCTTCCAATCTTAATCTTTGACTGCAACTTGCCTAATATGCTCTGTACTGTATTAAAAATGCCTTACCCACGACAAGGCACGAAGGGGTAAGTTGACCACCACCACCAGCCATCTCCCAAATCTAATCTGATGAAATCATTTTACACGCCTATGTGCATACTCCCAACCATTTTGTAACATAATATACAAGATGATTTAACTTGTGATGAACTAATAACCATGAAGAACCGAAAATATTATGTATGTGGAACTTATTAACTGCAATGCAATAGAACAAAAGGTTCAAATCCACGAATAGTCTTTATAAATATGTATGAAATGATAGAATGCTCAATCTATATATTGCATTTATCTAGCAGTTAATCTTTGACAATGTCATCGATGAATCCGTTCCACTGAATATAATCATAATCATACGAGTGGGCAAGGCCAAGATTCAAACTTTCAATAAACCATCACACATCGTTACTTTTTGTCTTGGGCGATCTAAAACGTGAGATTTTAGTAAAAGATGCATTTTAGTAAAATGCACTGCAGATTTTGCAGCATTGTTATGATTTTATTATTTATTGGGAAATTATCGTATTTGCCATCATTTCAATTGTCAGAGAATGTTACATCACAGTCATTACATAGTTCAACGTTCAAGTACTCATGCAGTTTTTATGAGATGGTTCGTTTTTACACATCTTTTGTAACTTTATGAGAAAAAATAGGTAAAAAGCAAAAACATTAGATAAAATTAGTGCATGCTGAAACAAACCGGTAGATTGGTAGATCACCTACGCTGACGTTTATAGTACCTGACAAATGTTTTTACTTTTAAGCAAAGACTAACGGCTACACCCCTTCAAAATCCCAAAAGCTAGGAAAAATAAGAATAATATCAAGTCACAATGTAATGATGTGACATTAACCCGGAGGAAATTAAAGTATCACGGTTCACATTCACGTAAAAATGTGTAAATACATTTTTTTTCTCATTTTCTAAAGTCAACATTGCACATTGCCTTCTTTACACTGTGTGCAATGTGTACACTCATCCAAAAACAATCATGAAACTTACTATAACTGCACTACTGTGTTTGTTGGCTAATTGTGAATTATATGCGTTCACAATTTTGTGTGAAAAAATGGCCATCAGCAAAATCATGCGTTCTTTTTGTCCCCTTTTATTTTCATCTCGATGATCCTATTAAACAGACAGTCAACAAAAAACGACAGTAAATCATGCTTTTGTTTTTACTCATTATTATGATTATCATTATCATTTCATGCGTTATATGGAACAACGCGCTACAACTCATAAATTAAATAAACCCCTATTCAAAAGCAATACAAAAGAGATTTTATTCAAGAAGCCATAATTGTAAACTTCAAGAAGCACAATGCAAGTAAATTAGAATAATGTGGCAGTACGTTTTGTACTTTTCGATTTTATGATGTGCAAATTGCAAATTATTACAAATTAAATCGGTTGGTAGCTCCATTATATTATCACTATTCACAATGCGTGGGCAAGGATGACAAACGGCCAATATAATAATTTTCAGCCCCGGCAATGTTGGGGAAAACATCCTCGCTTGTAAAAGGAGAAAAACAGCCATGTTGAATGGGATAAGCTCATATTATGTAATTAGCAAAGACCTTGAGAAGAAATGTGCGGTAAGCCCTCTAGAACAATAAAAACGATTTTCTTTAGAAAACAGCTCAAGCTAACCAGCCCTTTTCCTATGAATTTGCTTACCTTGTCCCTTGAGCTAAAATAATGCATAGTTTTGAGACAAGCGTGCACTGTAATAGGAATATCTTTGATATGGACTTTTATCTTCGTATCATCTTAAAATGTTGACTATAATCTAGGAAATAGTGCGTACATAATGTGTGGTTTGTGAGTTCATACATGAAGAACAGAGATGTAAGACAGCAAAAACGTGCTGCATTCATGGGTGACATTGTTCGGCACATTATGCCTAAACCAAAGCTAGCATTAAAGCACCTTACTTAACTGTTATATAACGCATTTTAAAAATAGTGCCTTGGGTATTATTTATATAGAGCTGAACTGAAGCAGTTGATGGAAACACTATTAACAATAAGAAAAGGGTCAATTGTATCATCATCGCATAGAAAAAGTTATGTTTAGAGTAAAGTTTAGAGTAGTTGATAGTTTTAGTGCGATTCTAACAATACAAAAGCAAAGAGTCTATACTTTCGGTTTCAGGCCATCCACATTCTACGTTTTGGATAAAGATATATTATGTATTATATTTATGCATGCAAAAATAATTTGCCTCTGTTTAGGTAATTTCTTTGAAAATCGTGACTTTATGCAGAATATTGAATGCGGTAGGACTCTTTAACTTAACGTTTTATATGAAAGTGGAAGCGGTAACTTACACTAATTATTTAATACACGAAATAAGGAGATAACTACTTTTTACGTGGAAGGAAAAGACCTTGTGACAAAAAAAATGAAGGATGTATCTATGTATATCGTCATACGCCCATTTTTATCAACGATTTGTCTTATTTTTTAATGAAATCAAATTAAATAATTGTTGCTACATTAAAATCATTAAAATACCCAAAAAATGTATCTAAATGACTTTAAAGGGAGAGTTTTCAAATTGATAAATATTTTAGCTTCAGAAAATTGGCAGATAAATAATTTGTATATCTGAAATAATCTTACGTGTGAATGTTTTACAAAGATTTTACTACCTCATTCATTTTGTAATGGTTTAATAAGTGAGGTTTTCTATTCTTTAAAAATTAAACGTTTTATTATTTTTTGTTCTATCCACACACCTGTACATATACAGGGGTAAAAATGGGTTTGAAGAACTTTTAACTGATGCTTCTCAAAATACCCCTATTATCATTTCATTAGACAAAAACTTCCAAAGCTAAAGAATATTGGGGAACAAACCATTTTCAAAAAAAAATCTGTTTTGTTACAAATTGCAGATTTAAAATATTATTACTGTCAGTCATCTCGTTCTTTAATGGATTTCCTGCGAACTGAGAAGGAGCAGAATAAAAGCATTATGTGATCCTCAAATCTTTCTTTAACGGACTATCAATAAAAATCAGGTCATATAAGTCTTGACTTAAATTCATAACATCATCATCATAACACAGAAAATCTGAGAAATCAAAAATGTCACCACACCAGATATTGAATTGGTATTGCCAAATTTTCTAAGCTTGCAACCTCATGTTTGACAAATCAGACAACTTATAAAAATCATGACACACATACTATACATGAGGTCTGAGGACATATTTAAAAGCAGAAAAATAATAATTAAAAAAAAATTTAATCAAATATCCTTATTCTAATACCACTTTGAGGGGATTTAAAATATGACATCAGTTCCGAGTTCCGACCTGCTCACGATTCTGTGACAGGGCACGAAAACAGCCGTGTAAGGTGTGTCCTTTTGATCGCGAAATACATGTTCTTGGGCTCATGAGAAAATAGTGAAATATCGCCCGCATAAAAATAGTACATTGTATTGTGTACGCAACATAGGAATCTCTTATTACGTAAACAATATGTATTATAATATTGGATGTATAAATGCATAATTTAGATTAAAAATATGCGTTGCAAACTATTGCAAGATCCAATATATAATTGCCTATACTTGCCTGATTTGGGATAATCTGTTCTTAAACTTTCAAGTCAACAAGGAAATAAAGTAAACATTAAATGGCGTAGGAAAGTCATGTTTATGGCACACAAGTAAATGTGTGAATCGGCTCACTACAAAGTGTTTCAAAATAAGAAAATTGAAATATGAGACACTTGTCATTCCTTTTATGTAAGACCTATCGGTATCAGAAAAGTATATCAATTATGCCTTGCAGCTTAACCACGAATTCATTCATATTCATTTCACGCATGCTTTAAATATTTACGTAACTAATTTTTCCACTTTTTGTTAACAGGTTAAAAGAATTCAAATCTAAAAGGTGTGCGTATCTTATGCTAACGTGTTGCAGCATTGACAGCAACAATTTACATTTAGTATCTTCCAATATTTATTCCCAGTTCATATTTCAAATTGATAAATTTGAAATTTTGCTGTTACCTATTCATTAAACAACATTAAACGCATGTATAAACATATTGTAATTAGCCCAGCAGGTTTTGTTAGCACATCCAATTAGAGTGCTTATCAATACAATTTTCATCTGTCCATGATCTCTGACTTATAATTCCAGACTTCTTTTCCCAATTTTATGCAAAAATGTCAAAATGTAACTGAACATTCCCTATATAAGCCTTTTGACCAGGGAATACTTAATATACCACCTCCAAATACAATATAGATTAACTATTCACGTATGTTAGTATATTGGTATTGTACTTCATGTATAGCATGTACTTGGATGTTGCAAGTTGCAAGTACAAGCTTGAGCTACAAAATGGACATCATATTCTTACCGACAGAATGTACCACAGATGCTGATTACAGATCAAATAATATGAAGATAATAAGATCAAGATGGGATCGGGTGCAGGGTACATACATTACACAAGTAGTAGCTTTCTTTTCATCATCGGGTATGCCTAGATATATCCTATTGTCCATAACCAACGTTTTCAAAATTATGATTGAAAACGATTTTAGTGCATTGATTTCCTCCAGGCGTATTCATGATTTTAATGCATTTTTGGCTTGTTAAAATATTACTACTAGATGACAGGTTCATTCTCATTTAAAATACCAAGATGCACTTTTTATAAGGCAGTTAGTAGGTTGAGGAGAATTTGACAGCATGAGAGCGTTCATCATCGCCCCTAAATTCTTTTGTAAGATCAACTCAAAATCAGACATTCTAATAATCCCATGATCATGATCATCATATCAAAATGTTAAGTAAGTGTCGCATTCTCATTTACACACTTGTTATATAACATAATACTCAACTTGTACTTGAATGCATGTATGTCCATTGTTGCATCTTATGGCATATTAGGTATTTAGTAGTGTGCGGTGCATAATATCACAACAGATATATATGATATCTTTCCATCGACACTTCATATCTTCAGTATTTTTAAAGCAATTCTCAAATATTGGAGCAAGAATATTATGGGCAACCAAAAACCGCTTAAATAGAGCAGTGATTAATGCATAATAAGACGAGATGACATATCAGAAATATATTTTATTTTTATACAGACATTTTACATAATATGTTTTCATTCCATTTTTATTCAGAGTTTATTTATCTGTTTAGCTGTATCGATGAGAGTTATACTGATTTTTCATATTTGATTTCTCATCAGACGGTATCAGTATTTTCATCAATTTTATTGATACGCAAGATAGCCTGAAAAATTTAGAATTCTACCTGGTTCTGTTGTGATATCTTCTTGAATGAGAAAATGCACATTTGATTTTTTCTCAATCAGTATCTCCAATTTAAATAAGCTTTTTGAATCTGACAAATTGACAAGACATATACACAATGCAGAATACATACCTCATACCACAAAATTTCCTACAACAATCATTTTTTATAACTTTTTCTGCATCTATACCTTCGTTACGAAATCGTAATTCTCAAAACGCCCCAATTTGTTCACAAGTCGACAGCCGACAATAATAAAATTTTACCAACTACTAGCTGTATTTTTACATGTCCATCAAGGCAAATATTTTCTTCAAAACCTATGGTTTGCAATAGCCGATGGCCTAATAATATACAATAAATAACACGTCAGGGAGAAGAATCGTACAAAATATATTGTGCAAGCTTAATTGTCCATATTACGGACAATTTTTTTTGCTAGACACATTTGAGAAAAGCCGATGTCATGAAGTATGTCGTGTGTGTGTCATTAAAAATATAAAATGCTTTTATTAGTGTTTGCCGTTCTCTTCCAGCAACCTTTTGCAAATACATATTCTTTGAATTATGCTTTGACGGTCACTCAGGTAGAAGCAATAATGAAATAATGTAACGCAATTAAAACAATTTTATTTCGTATTTTGGTGCATGATATGATATCATATGTAATTTGTAATAAAACACATAGAATATAGTGCATAAATTGGTTGATAATAATACTTTAAAGGGTTGCAGCATCACTTAAATAATACAACGCATTGTATCTGCAGGCTGATTGTTTGTTTGAAATGAATACTAGGGAGCACAGCATCATAGTTGCTGGGGTCAAAAGTAGGGCTGAAACGATCATTTTACCCCCTGGGGTAGAATATATCGTGTGGTCTTATATAATGTTTGTTTAACAAATGTATGCATATAGTCTCAGCAGATCTTAGCTCGATCAATGTCAGTGTTAACGTATGATTGTACGTTCGTGTATGTAAAAGGTAGGACACTGTGAAACGCTTAGTATAAAAGGACAATCAAGGTACATACAATATAACGTATTCATGAACGTTTACTAAGTTAAAAAACGAAGGAATTTTGACGACAAATTTAATTGTATTTACTTTCAACGAATAATGTCACAACTCCCAAGA
>JAQIXW010005622.1:0-10199 GCA_034700685.1 Willowsia buskii | reverse complement strand
AAACCCATTGCAAAAAACAGAATTCAAAAATTCGCTTCCGTTCGGAAGTTATCGTGCGAACAGACGGACAGACAGACAGACGGACGGACAGACGCCATGGACATTCTGAGTAACTTGCTAAGTCGCAAGTTAATAAATATTTTAGGTGCGCTCTATTATGTAGCGTTCGCTTTTGTTGGTATTTCATTGCTACAATTAGAAAAATGCATTTGCTTGTTCATTTAATTCATGTAATATCCTATAAATGTATCTCAATTCTAATTATACTTTGGTTAATTGAAATTGAATTGAAAAGTTAATTAGGAATTTAAATTGATTAGCGACAATTCTTATCATCATAAAATAAAAATGACTATTCTAAATTAAGGACAATGGAGATTTTATTAAGAAGAAATAATCATTTAATCCATACAAGATTATCATTTAATTCACGCATAGGACAATAATAATTATAAGACTGGCAATCCAAGCATCATCGGGATTAGGCACCCCTTCCTAATGGTCACAGCTTGCTGCTAGTGGTCGACCACTTGTCACAAAATGTTGACAGAACTCCATGGCCGCATCTGGATCCTCCCTGAAGAGCTTTTTGGAGCTGGGCAACTCATCCAATTTTGGATTGTTTCTAGCAAACAATAAATTATCAACTTCAATGTTTCAAGAATCATTATAACAATTAGCATAAAGCATTAAAAGAGAAAGATACTAAATTCGTACGCTTTTATCGCTGCAATGGCCTTCTCCTTCAGAGTATCCCCATCAGGAATTCTCCTCGCAAAAATGAAGAGCTGCATTGTCACCTCCACGTCGAACCACTTGTTTGGCTTGTCCAAAAGCATCTCCTTCAACTTCGTCTCCATTCTTGGAACATTGTACTTGTGAGCTGCCTTTAGAAGATCCAGAGCAAACGCCGAGTCACCTTTGGCTTCTTCATGGTCATCCAAGTAGAGAAATGCGAGGAAGGCCCTTACGCTTTTGGAACACATGTCCTCCATCTTGATAGTGCCGGAAATGGACTCAACTGATTTGGAGGTGCTCCGAAACATCCTCTCGAACACATCACTTTGTCCTGTTGGCGTCAATCCACAATGATCATTAAACCTGATGGAAAACTATTTGCTGGAAAGAAGTTATTTATAAAATGGTAGCTACCTTTCAAGATAATTTTGTGACATTTAATCTTCTCCTTATCCGACGAAATGATTGTGGCGTCACTGTCCAGTCCTTCCATCAACATTTTTCGAACGATATATGGCTTCCCTCTGAAGGGATTGTCAAACAGATCCCCACACGACTTCTTGAACGCCACACAGGTGATGGTAATGACGCGATAGAAATTAGTGTCGCCCCACTTTGATCTCTCCCAGTTGTCTGAGTTGTGAGTAGTGCGCTTCAACGCCCGTAACACTGGAAAGCTCCTGAATCCCGACTTCTGCGAATACGAGTGAGCGAATTAATTAAATGATAAATAACTAGAGCAATTTTAATTCTCTTGATAGTTAGTTTACCTTCCGTCATCAGATTAGGATTGAGCGAGAGTGAGAATAAAGAACGGATCCCAAAGCTTTTGATTCCAATGCTGACCTTCAGGTCCAGTCCAAACTGTTCCATTATGTTCTTCAGTCTTGCCAACGCGTTTCCCCCTTCCGCTTCATACAACCGGATCGAGCTCCCAGCACAACCAGATGGGTCGATACTGATCTCAACAATTAACGTCCGATTCCTGTTGCGTCCGAAAACAGAAGAGTTTTATGAATTTTTAGTTTCCTGGAAATACTCGTAATCTTTCAAATTATCAAACGGAACTTACAACTTAGCTTGTTGCTCCGAATTTCCCGAATTCTTCGAAAGTGGATGACCCCCGGCATTGACTCCTTTTTCCATCAACTCGTTCAGTTCGGCGCATAAGAGGTTGTTATCAGTAGACTGGAACTTCTCCGGATAGAGATTCTGCCTCCGCGTCAACAATTTCGGCTTAATTGGGTGGGCTTGTCCCGAATTCCCGGCCAACGAAATGTACCCGTCCTTCACCAGATGAAATCGAAACATGATGATGATTCCTGGTGGTGAGCAAGGAATTTAAGATTTAGGATAACAGATTAATTAATGACTATGGTGAACAGTGATTGCTTCAAATGCAACGGCTAAAAAGCACAGTCAATCTAAAATGTTAAGGAATTATGCAGTACTTACTAGAAAAATTATTGAGAGGTCTGATTATTTAAAATTGATCAACTAGCAGCTTCCAATGTTTGGTAGTTGTGGATGTCAAATTACTATTAAACCAGACTATCAATACCCCATAACAAGTGACAAGCAGTTAAGATATTTAATTATTTAAATTGAAAACCGAAACAGCAGCGACGACGACAAATGAGATAAATGAATTTAGGTGAAAGTGAAGACTCGAGTGAATGGTGAATGCGAGCTTGCTTGGAATTGGAACAGGTGGCTAGAAGATTGTATGCGAGCTCATGAAATAAAAAGTTGGAGCCGAGCTCAAACAGAACCCGGTTATCTTTATTGAGGTATTATTGGTTGCAAAAAAATTGGTTCTTTTGGTCTTAATAACTGTTCCATAATGAAAATGTAGAAATTGATTTCGAAACCATGAAGTTTGCTTGTTGAACGACTAATTGAACACGAAGCTTTGATCCCGCATAACAAAAAAATTAATTAGTTAGTTGTTGCGTTCTGAAATATTCATTTACCCAGAAAAGTTATTTCAAAGTAATATTTTAAACGAATCAAATCTTTGATAAAATGATTTATATGCATGAAGATCAAAGTTATTTATTTCTTTAATCGTCAAAATTTTACCCCTGAGAAAGCATTAAGCATGTAAAAAAGTTATATTTCCTGACAGTTTGTAAACATAATATTTTCTCTTGCACCATCAGGCCTACAAAATAGGAGGTGAGAACTTCATAATTTCAATGATTATATATTCTACTTCTTATCGATATTTGTCTTATATTCATCAATTGCAGGTAACGTTCTTTGCATGTTAAGGTACATCTCAGTAACTTGGTTATGACTTTGCTTATACACAGTCGAACCTTAATCATAAGCTTTATTCATGTTCTATAAACTAATTTCTAATTTTACCAGACCCTTAGTCAGCTATTTCTAGAAACTGCTGACTCATATTAGATGCTTTCGAAACAAAAGTATTACACGCTAATAAGTGAACATACCTTTTAATATAAGCAATAAACCATATTGGGTCGATAAATTCATTAAGGTGCATACACTTTTGAAACATATCATGTAGCTGAAAGCAAAGTCCAAAGTTAAACAAAAGCATGCACATTTTTAAAATGTAGAATGGGAGGTAGCTCACGTCTCACAAGTGTACTAGAATTCAGTCGGTTACAAGCCTTTGCCCAACTCAAACATTTAAGTCCACTCTTATTATAAGAAACAACCGTTTTAAAATACAACAATTTTAAATATTAAGTAACCTGTGAAAATTATTGATATGCGTACACTTATATTTTCATTTGTAATTTTAGCTGAAATAACATTGCCTCAAATTAATTGAATTCTGATTTATAATAGCCGCTGAGTTCTAATAGGATTTCCAGCATGACATTTGTGTAAAAACTTAAAAACATAAAACTTACTCCTCTAACAAGTGCTCGATATTCGTGTTAGCTGTGCAAAAAACTTTTTCTCCCAAGCATTAATTAAATGAAACAATGAGATCTTTTAAATCATATAAAATCTCACATAAAAGAAAAAGCGTTTACTTGTACCAAATTTGGGAATGAATATTTTACACTCAGCCACTTGAAAAATCATATTAAAAATGAACACAAAATATAATGCGATATTTTTTTCTGAGATCTGACTGTCTGCATAGTTTATTGTGTAGGACAGAAAATAGAATTTATGTAATTTACCATATAGTAATAGCCAAGAACTTTTTTTCTAAAGATTATGTTCGCTTAAAATGCATTTGTAAGAATATATCATGTTCCAAACTTGGTCATGATGTTTTTATTTGTTATTCAATGAAAGTGACATTAATCTTGATATCCAGTTGTTGTCGTTTGTTTTCTTTTTCTTTCAATTTAATAATTATCAATTTTGTTGGTTGACTTTTACAATCATTGTTATGAATCTGTTGACGCAGCAGAATTTTTTATTACTATATATTACATACTGACAAGCCGTAATTGAGACTTGAGTTGGGACTACATAATATCTAGATGTATCTTGTTTAGCTGAAGGTCAATGTGAACGCTGAGAGATGAATTCTTACATCTCAACTCACAGCCAATGAGCCTAGAAGTCTTTATTTCATGTTACATATTGTTCAGAAACAGATTGAATAATAAATGCTACTGAAATATGTAAGAACTTCCTATTACTTGATTCTTGATTCATGCTAATAAAAATGCTACTACATTATAGCAGCACTGAAAGTGAAACTATAATAAAGATAGTACCACCAGAAACAATACCACCATGAAGCGTCTTCTTGCAAATACTTGTAAGTTTACAAAATTTGCTTACACGAACTTCATTCATGAAAGAGCAATAAAATATTTAAAGTGTAATCGACAATAGTTTTATAATAGTTTGATTTCGTTTCCTGCTCAAACACTGCTACCCCATAATAAAATGAAATCGGTTGCTGAGCTCTGATAAATCTTCTCCATATTTTAAATTCAATTGATGATACCTGCTGCGCTCTACTATCAGAATAGAGATCATTTCTAGTTTTTCCTCCCCACAAATGTTTTAGTAACCGTTTACTAGATTCATTACATTCTGTAGCCATAGGTACACTTACATACACTACCACATAAACTACCAATGCTATTAGCACACCCATACAATATATTTCTATAGGTATAAGACTGTATGCAGTTATCATCGCTATGTTTCCCACAATTAAAATGAGTAGACCTAATACCATCATTACGCCTGCCATATATCGAAAACACTTTTCGCCAATTTGAAGGGTGCAGAAAAGCTTCTGGTATTTATAAAGTGTTTCCTGCTTTGCTTGCAATCTGGATAGTTTATGCACACATTTTGAAAATATGGTGACAATACTTATTGTAATCGCTAAAGCTGTCACATATACTCGAGTTGCCTCTAGGGTGCACCATTGTACCAATAAATACTTAAAGATACTTAATATTTCAATATATGGGCTAACGATACTCCACTTTTTAAAAAGAAGACTCCACGGATCCAGTTGAAAAAGTATACCGACAGGTGCTAGGAATACTCCTGTGATCACAAATACGGCAACCATTCCATTCTGGATTAGACCTATTACGTCAGCTGATTTGTCACCTGTTAGAAGCTTTTCCAATTCTGAAATATGAAAATTGTAAACCCAGTTAGGTACAAGGATTATTACGGTGTTTTATTTTTTTAAATCTATTTCTAAAATATTTTACCTCGTTTTAGCAAGAACGTATGAGCAAGACCCTTTTCATATTGACTTATCATGGCGTTCCGCTTCCCGTCGAATTCACGGTCGAGAATGTATAAATTGTTCATACAAACTGCTAGTCTTTCGATATTAAAATATATAACTAAATCTAAACTAAAACACGCAAGAACTATAAGGCAGACAAATAAACTGCAGAGAAAATCTGCAAATGAGAGCGAGTTTTTATCGAAAATGAAACTAATCACGAGAAAAAGGGAAACGAAAAGACTACTGCTTAAAGCTGAAACTGATAGATAGAAAGGTATTAAGTTCCTTTTATTTGAGACAATGTTGAAGCATTCGTTTTCTGTATCAATTTTATAAAAGTAACGATACAAAAGCTTGCTGTAACACTTATTTGAAAGCTGCAGTGCTTTCCACATTAGCGGAGTTGCCATCGTAATTTGTGAATTTATAGCGTAATAATTTTTAAATACTGACTATAATTGCAAGATTTGAAAAGTGGTTATCGAAGCACTAAAGCTACAAACTAAATGTGAAAAACAAGATTCCAACCAATCAATTTTTCTACATTAAAAAATACTTGTTGTAGTTTGCAAAGTTTTATAGTTTTAGTTTTTGCAAGCTTTTATTATATTATATCGATTGATAAAGCTCACATACGGATCATGTCGTCATCTTATTGATTACTTGGGGCATCTTACACGAGCTTGTAAATAATTTATTAGATATAAAATATGGTGGGCTTGATATAATACGTAAAAATTTGAATTCAACGATAGTCGCAAGTTACACGAGAAGCATTTGGATATCAAAAAATAGAAAAAAATACTTTTACTGAGGCGTGTGTTATAATATTTTTAACTTAAGGCGTATGTTACTTTTATAATACAATTTCACGAAGTACCCTAGCGTGCTTGAATTGAAAAGGCTTATTTTATCTTCTCAAATTATTTTTATATAACTTTTCATATATATGTATCTGTATCTTAAAATATCAGTATCTTAAAAAATTTCTTATTGGTTTATCGGACTCATTTACTACGTAACTTGGATTCTTTTCTCACTATATTTTTACGATCTCCTCAGCAGTATGTTCAATCAATAAACTTATGTGATCAGTCATATGAGCAAAAGGACATAAGGCCTCATGAGGCAAAACTTATGTTCGATTTGTCGAATTAGAAAAGAACTCCATTGGCATTTCAAATCTTTTCGTAAACTAATTTATTGGCGTAATGCTGTTAACAATAAATAAATTCTTTTTTTTATATCAGCAATAACACATCAGCATTTTGGGAAAAGATTGGTCTTTTATTTGTGTAAACATAAACAATTCCTAACTAACAATGCAACACTGCATGACATTAATGTAACCTGCGACTTCAATTCAATTTTTTTATACTCGATCTTATCTAAAAGCAATTATTATCGAACAAGTGGTCATTAAAGCCTCACATGAAAATACATTTGGACAAAATGGAACACGAGTGCCTAATTTCCGGAAAGATGTTTCGCGAGAACTACATCTAACCTTATGACTATAAACAATTTATTATGGAAAATAGCAAAAAATAGTTTATTTTTTAATTTAAAATACTTTTGCGCATTGTAAGATTAAAAGATTGAACTCTTTTAGTAAGAATCCTGTCAGCCAGAAAACAAGAAGAACATATAAAACAACACAATGAACAGTTTGACCACAAATGCACCATTTGTCACAAGACTTAAGCGCATTAACGGTCATTGAAGAATCATGAAAATACATCTGCCATCCGGCTTATAATTGCGTTTGTTGTGAAAAGCCTTTTAAATCTTATGAATTATATAAAACTCATCTCACGGCACATCCCAAATATTCTGCTAATTGTGCACTAAAAAGTTTTCATCTTTAAATGTCAAAAATGATCACATGAGACGACGACATACTCTGAAAAAACCGTTTGCATGTGGGACATGTGAGGTCTCTTTTAGTTCAAAATTTGAAGTCAGCCAGCATGCATATAGTCGCTCATTCGTTATCAAACAAGCCAAAGGCTCATGTCTGTATTTTTTGCGGGAAGGATTTTCATTTCATTAGCAAACTTCACAGATATATTAGATCTCACATAAAAGAGAAATCACACAGCTGTACTGTAGGTGGAAAAGAGTTTACTTCTTCCTACTGCATGAAAAGCCATGTTAAGCGTGTACATAAATTATAAGTACATATTTTATACCAGCTATATCAGGAAAGGTTCATTTTTGTTAGCAATTGTAACCTAAAATAAGGTGACTGGTGACTTGAGCTATTTACACTGTCTTTAGTTAAAAATTTGTAAAAGTGGTTAGAAATTAAAAGAAAGATTCTTAATATGGAAATCTATGATATTCTATTCTCATATCTAAGATGTTCGACGAAAGGCAAGCACGCACGCAATCTCATAACAGTTTTGAGTTTTTCTCGATTGTTTGGAATCGTCTTTGAAATATCATTAGAATTCTCCAGTAGAGCTTTGATGATTTTTAATTTGCTTCAAACTAATCAATGGTTACCCAATGCATATCGGGTATTGAAATACATTTTTTATAATTTAACCACAGACCAACCTCAAGTTGCCTAGTATGTTTTATTAGTTACCCCGGAGCCATTCTAAACTATCTTGAAATATTATGTATTTCCTTACGCATATTTGACTTAAAAATGAATACAGTGTTATCAAAATATTGGCTGACTGTGATAGCGACTTTATTTACATCTGATTTGTCATAGTTTATAGTAAAAAGTATTCTTTTTATGTTTTAAACGTTTTGCGTTGACAGAACCAATGATTTATTGCTGCTAGCAGACACAAACTTCATTAATGAAAGAGCAATAAAATATTTAAAGTATAATCGACAATAGTTTTATAATAGTTTGATTTTGTCTCCTGCTCAAACACTGCCACCCCATAATAAAATGAAATTGGTTGCTGAGCTCTGATAAATTTTCTCCAAATTTTAAATTCAATTGACGATACCTGCTGCACTCTACTAGCAGAATAGAGATCATTTCTAGTTTTTCCTCCCCACAAATGTTTTAGTAACCGTTTACTAAATTCATTACATTCTGTACCCATAGGAACACTTACGTGCACTACCACATAAACTACCAATGTTATTAAAATAAGCATACAATAAACTTCTATAGGTATAAAACTATAAGCAGTTAAACCTACCATGTTTCCCACAATTAAAATAAACAGACCTACTACCATCATTACACCTGCCATATATCGAAAACATTTTTCCCCAATTTGAAGGGTACAGAAAAGCTTCTGGTATTTAAAAAGTGTTTCCTGTTTTGCTTGAAATCTGGATAATTTATGCACACATGTCGAGAATATGGTGACAATACTTATAGTACTTCCTAAAACTGCCACATACACACGAGTTGCCTCTAGGGTACACCATTGTATTAATAAATATTTGAAGATGGCTAATATTTCATAATAGGGGCTGACAATACTCCACTTTTTAAAAAGAATACTCCATGGGTCCAGCTGGACAAGTATGCCAATTGGTGCTAAGAACACTCCGTTAATTACAATTACAGCAACCATTCCATTCTGTATTAGACCTATTACGTCGGCTGATTTGTCACCTGTTAAAAGCTTTTGAACTTCTGAAATATTAAAAGTGCAAGTCAAAAATATTGGTTTATTTTTGTATTTCTGAAATATCTACTTAATAAATTTTATTAAGATATATTAAGACTTCACTGGTGTTTTATTTTAAATATTTTACCTCGTTTTAGCAAGAAGATATGCGAAAGGCCCTTTTCATACTGACTTATCATAGCGTTCCGCTTCCCGTCGATTTCTCGGTCAAGAGTGAATAAATTGTTCAAACAAACGGAAAATCCTTCGATGTTAAAATATATTATTATATCTAAGCTAATACACGCAAGAAGTAAAAGAGAGACGAATAAACTGCAAAGAAAATCCGCAAATGAGAGTGAGCTTGTATCGAATATAAATCGAATCACGAGAAAAACGGAAACGAATAGACTACTGCTTAAAGCTAAAATTGATAGGTAGAACGGTATTAGGGTCCACTTTTTTGTCACTATGTTGAAGCATTCGTTTTCTGTATCAATTTTATAAAAATATCGATACAAAAGCTTATTGTAACACTCATTTGAAAGCTGCAGTGCTTTCCACATTAGCGGGGTTGCCATCGTGATATTTAAATTTGTACGCAATTATTTTTTAATTCTGACTTGAAATGTAAGATTTGAACAAGCGGTTATGGCAGCTCTAAAGCTAAAAATTAAATGTGGAAACCAAAATTTAAATCAATCCATGTTTTTTACATTTGAAAAATGCTTACGTAGATTGTATAGATACAGCTTTTAATATATTATATCGATTGATCTGATCCAGCTCATATAATGTTCATGTCGCCAGCTTATTGATTACTTACGGCATCCTACACGAGCGTGCAAATAATTTATCAGCTAAAATATGTTGGGCTGGATATAATATGTAAAAGCCTTACAACCATGGTTGAAAGTTACATGAAAACCATTTGGGTATTAGGAATAAAAAATATAATTTTTGCTAAGACGTACTATGTTATATTATTTGAAAAATGGGCGTGTATATTTTTTTATTTAACAATTTTACGAAATACTTTGACGTCAATGTTAAAATCTTAAAATATCGATACTTTAAGGCTATGTCTATATAAAGGCAAAAATCTATGGCCACGCAGATTGAAAGAAGTTGAAAATTGTACGTATGTGAAGTTAGAATTGTGGAAA
>JAQIXW010005621.1:0-10199 GCA_034700685.1 Willowsia buskii | reverse complement strand
ACTTGATCTAAAAGCTAGCTCCAGTTGACGCCAAAAGAATCAGGAACCTATAAAAATAAACTGGCTATATTTGAGCCACAACAGTAGCTTTCTTATTGATTGGGATATTCATTTGCACTACAATTTTTCAAAGTTTACCAATGGCCACTGAATGTTACGAGTTGAGTAAAGAGATGTTGCGCCATCAGTGGAATGGCATAAGTTGGTTTGAGTTTGGAATTCGGAAACGGGCAGAATTCTTAGTTTGGAGGAGACTCTTAAAAGCTCAAGAGCCAATAGGCTTTTATTACGGAATTGCTCTTTTTGAACATTCGACAAAGACTAATTTGTATACAAACATTATTAACTATACGATTGACATCACACTGTTAATTGGATAACTGGTGGAATCTTATGAAAATCGCATAAGGTTCTTTTTGGGCTTTTGAGAGGTAAGTGGGTCATATGATAGTTGCCTAGCCGAGAAGTCCACATACCCTTGTGTTACGATTATATATTATGGATTTTATTAAGGATTCAATTTTCTCAATATTTTCAAATAAACTTGTACCGTATTATAAATGACAATAAACCCCGCAAGCGAACATGTAGTAAAGTATCAAACGAACACCAGTTTCATTTGGTAAATGGGTCAGGTGACGAAATTTGGTCACAAAATACCTAGGGGCATAACCTACTAGTGTACCAAGTTACCAAGTTTGGTCAAGATCGGTCCACAGGTATTGGAACTAAAGCGCACACAGTGTGACAGAGAGACAGACGAGCGGACAGACGGAACGACAAACCGATCTCAGTAAGTATCTTACTTCGTTCGATACTAACTAATGTATTATATAAGAGTGTTTGTAAGTAATTGAATATAAAACAAATGTGTTACAAAGAAAAGTTGGGAAAGCTTCTTTTGCTAAAATATACGTATGCTTAACAAATTTGTCATAATAGAGGTTAAGAATACAGTCGAAGGCTTACTAATAATACTCTAGTAAGGGGTAGATTTAGAGTAAAGCTGCTGGATTTGTCTTAAAGTTATAAGTCCAGCGATTGAGTACAAAGACAAGAAGGTAGTAAGGTAGATTTTGGTACAAAAGCGCACTGTCCATAACTGTCGGGGGAATGTGAAACAACAATGTGATTTGAATTGGGCGCCCGCATATTTGGGATTATGTGACACAATTTCCCATAAAGTGATGAGTCCAATACATTGGCTTCTTGACAGGCGTTTTTAGTCCAATGTACAATGACTTTGGATTCATGGGTGTACTCATTTTGAAAATGAATCCAAATTTGGGAGTACAGTTGCCACTGTACGAAAATCTACCCCTGTCTGGGACCTGGTGAAAGATTAGGCACTTCTTACGGTTGTCGAAATTACCACCATTTTTTTCTGTCGGTTTTTACAAAAAAGTCATAAAGTTTTGTTTACATAAATGTTCATTCCATTTGATATCAATGGTAACCCATTTAATATGCTTTAGATCAAAGAAACTTTTATACAAATAATTATTTGATCAAATTGGATTGGATTAATCCTTTCAAAGAGATGAACAGTTTTGTATTATTTCTATTCATTTTTATTAACACTAACGATATGCTTTAAATTGCTTCACCATAAAAAACACAATAAAATTCAACATTGTAAATACCTAAATGTATCTAAACTATTTACTTATTTTTTAAACGTTTCTATTCTTCCAATTAAAAATAGCAATCATTTGCAGTATATTTTTAAGGACACTTAATGTTCTTCTTTTTAAGTATATTTGAAAACAAAACACAACTGGCTAATATCAGCATTAGAAGAAAAATTAGCCACAAACTTATCAAATCTTGATTTTGCACTTTTTTCTCAATACTTTCCGAATTACTGAGCAAGTTCCAGAAGGAACAAACATGCTTGTAAAATTTAAAACAGTTCAGAGAACTCCACTGTCTGAAGGATTTCAGGATAAGCTTCGTTTTTGCTTCGGTTGAAAAACGCATCACAGAAGTATCAATTTTTTGCCCGATATAATGGTTTCTGAGATATGATAATTGCAATTGATCAATACCAGATTCGATGATGGAACTCAAGCTTTTCTGAAAGTCATTGTGATACGTTGTTCTACCCTTTGTATACCATGGAATTAAACAAGGAAAAAAGCTAAGGTCCTGGTTTTCAATTATGTGGTATGCGTTCATTAAGTTAATGGTAAGCTTTGCGATAGAGGCATCAGTGTCGCCAATAGTGAATATTTTGTTTAAGTACATTAAAACAAATTTGTCGAAGTTTCGACATGGGTATGTGTTCGTGTAATCTGAGTAACGGCCTCTCAAATCTGACAAATCGTGAGGAAGCTTGAAACCAGACCGCATACATCCAGTGCTTGTTGATTGATCTCCCAGCATTTCCAAAGATAAAGATCTCCAATCAAACACGTCTGTACCCTCGACTCTGTCCACAATTTTTGAAAAAGTTTTATGAAATGATGATTTACCAAAATTATCTAGCTTAAAGTTAATTTTTGTTTTCTCCAGATAATTCTTATCCCGCTGTGAAATGATTAAATTAAAATCCGTGGAATCGACGAGATCTTGCAACGACTCAGGAACGTATCCAGGGCCTTTTGCTATGTAAGTGAACATTGTGGACGTGTAAGCCGCACGAATAAGGATCACTACAAATAACCAAATAGTAACGAGATACCAGTTCTTCCAGTTTAGACGCTTCCTGTGGTCACTTTCCTGTTCCAAAAGTGTTCCAACCAACCAAAAGTACGTGTTTGCGGAATGTTGTGTCAGCTTTAGGATCAGACCAAGGTACAGTAGGATGGCTGTACCAACAAACCAACCATACCACCCGAAAGGAAACAGGGACAAAAAATAAGTGCTGAATGAAGTGCTACGATCCAACCGCTTGATAAAAATTGTGTAGCGATGCCCCACATAGTCTGATCCAAAGGAAATAAAATATCGGCCAGAAGACTTATCACTTCCTTCATATTCTCTATGCAAGCGATTCAAGAGCAACGTGACATTATGTTGCCAAAAGAATATGTCCAGAATGCATTCCTCATAATCAATATAAGACTTAGCAGTGGTAAATGGACTAATATACGCACATTTGAAATGCTTGTGTGTTATATCTCGGGAAGTTTTCGTGTAGTCAAGATATCTCAATAAAGGGAGAATTTTTAACCGTATTTGATGGATTTGCACTCCCTTCCAGTGAAAGTTTTCATTGTATTCAGGCTCCCTAATATAGCATCTTAGGCACATGCCCCTGATATGAAAATGCTTACTGCTCAGCAAAAATATTCTAGATATCCGCCGATCTATTGAGTATCTTCCACGACTATTAATGTCAAAGAAGCGGTTTATTTCAGAGTAATTCATCTGGGGTGAAACTGGTATTAAAACAAAGTTAGGAAATTGAATCCAACGGCATATCCCAAAAATGCATTGATACCTCTCTGACTGGTAAAAGTTCATATAGTTTTGCATTACACTTGGTAGTTCCAAAATACAATGGTCACTGTACTTAACTGGGCTGAATGCGAAATTGTATATTGGCGTGATGTCTTTGAATCCACTTACATTCCAGTATATTCGTTCATGTAATCGAAAGTTGGTATATATTGTAATGTTAGCAGGTGACAAAGTGTGAATGGTGACACATGGCCTTTCACCGTTTCGCTGTTCACAGAGATGCAAAACACTCTGAAACAAATCTAGCCATGAGTTTTCGCTTCTAGAGAAATGAACAGTGCAATCCAAAAATGTATTTATGAAAGGCCAGTATCTGTTGAATAGTGAGATTTCATGTATCCTCAGATTGTTTTCAAGAAATATACTGTAACTTGTGCTGACAAGCAACATGCCACAGAGAAAGTGGAGTAGACATTTCAACATTGTGTTGTCCGCACCGAAGATTTCAGTGGTTTGATAAAGTTTTTTAGTTGTTGTGTAAGAAAATGCACGAGACTCTCACAATGACGCAAATATGTAATACTTTCAAATACCGCAGTGCACTATATGTTTAAATAAATCTTTGTTAATGTTTTAGACTTTAAATTTTACTGGAAACCGTCAATATTACGCTTTGGGTAATGGTAGATTGTTGGGAAACAAAATTTGATGTAACTTTAGATTAAGGTAATCAAAAATTGAGCCCTAGCTAAATGCCAAAAATGCAACTTTTTAAAATATTTGTTTTATAAGCTTATACACGAATAGTGGATATAACCTTGTCAGAATTTTGCAAAATTATTGTTACAATACCGTCACCAGTGTGAATAAATGGCCTGCGGAAAACAATCAAAAATGAGTATATGTTTGAAGTTCTTACAAATACATAAATCGCTTTCTCGCTGTTTTAATGCATCAACTGTATCAAAACGTTTATGTTTTTGTTTATTCATGCATTAAAATATGCGCGACTGGGAAAAGAAGTGAAGCGTTTCAAAGAAAGGACAAAGCTATACTGATGGCTATTTGCTGAGTCTGAACTACGCATTACAAACCAAGGGTCACATTCAAATGACTTAGAAATAACCTCTTTCACATTTGAAATTTAAGCCAAATTTCTTCAATATATAGTACAAGTGTTATAAGCAGAATCACTTTATTAAATTTGTTTGGATATAATGACAATATGGAGCACCTACACGCGCTTTGGAGTCAGTACAGGCAAATATAATTATTTCTAGTGGAAACTTAAGAAGCTCTTTCTCACTCGTTTGGGATTGATAATTATAAAAACTGAGCACTACATTCACTTCATGATGAAAACAATGTCAATAAATTATATCTGTTTTCTTTTGTCAAATATCTAAATCACATATCGAATGATAGTTAGGAATGTAACTTAAAGTGACACTAATTTTACTCGGGAAACTACTTACATTAGGACGTTGAGAGTGTTTTAAGTTGAAAATTGTGTTAGCTGAAAATTAATTACAAGACTGCTCTTTTAATATAACCAGTTTTAATTAGTTTACTTCTAACACGTTTATTTACATTACTCTCTGTTTCTTAATGGTTTTTGTTAGCTTTAGTAGCAGTCTCATGTAGAGCAGATTAATTGTAACGACTACCCAACCTACGAAATCAAATGGGGAAAGTAGAGTAAAAAGAGTGTTTATTTAAAAAAACTATAAAATGGTATTTCAATTTTAAATGCATTTATTATTTCGCTTTTCATTTGCAAAATGCTTACAGGTACAAAGAAAAGTAAGAAATAAAATGTTTCAAATTCTCGAGGTATGGGTAATGTAATATGAGCGCATAATATTTATTAGCGTATTGTCATGCTAGCCGGCGTAACAACTGCAGGATTTGCTGGGATTCAATAATTCTTACATATTAAGTACTTAAGACCTGGTTTCGAAACAAGTCTTGAAGAAGAAAATTTATTGCCTGAATTCCCAGGAAAATATCTGGTGAGCAATAAGAGCAAGCCAAAGTTTTACGATATAAATGAGAAGTTGGCTCCGCCAGTGCAAGAATGCAAATTTATGACCACAGAAATCTTTTGTGCATACAAGTCATAAGTTTTTATTTGTACTTTAATTTTTCACGCACATATGATCGCACTATTTTTTACAGACAAAAAATGTCATAAGTTATTTCTGTATTTATAGAAAATTTGAGACGGCCTAATAACCAGAGTTCTAGAAGTTAGGATTTCACATTTTTTCGAATGCGCATATCGTAAGAAGTTGGACTTGCCAGCGAATCATGTAAAAAGACGTCTTTTGACGCTAGAAAATTTGTCCTAAAATGTCCTATTTTAGACAAATCATGCGTATGTCCTAAATGCTAAATTAGAAATTGTTAAAAATATAAATGAAATTGAAATAACCATTAACACAATCATGAAATTTCATGGCATAAAATTACATTTTCGAAATTTAAAAGAAAGATGTGAACACTTTCCAGCGTAAATACACGGCAGCCGAATCATTAGTAAAAAACGCTCATTCTTGATAATATCTCATCATGAGCAAGGTTTCGCTGGTGAATCGCATTGAGTTGCTATTGGGCAACAATACAATCGTTCCCCGTTGCCATCACAGCAATAGATAAATTCCTCCTCATCTACGGGCAGAGTATTCCCAACTTGTTCAACACGACAAAAGATTTGAAAAACGCCGAGGGATTCGTCAAAGCCAGTTACTACATTTCCACACTACAACAAATATATATCATTGTGTTATAAATTTTTGAATCAGGTTAAGTATTCCGTGAGAAATGTAGTAGGCAATCAGCAAAATTTAGATAAATTAAATAATTGCAACTTACACCTTCCTGCACTTTCGTATCCACTCTGCAACCCATTACAACCAGGCATATCACCAGGGAAAGAATCTTTAAGAGAAATTTGGACGCCATGACGTAATTTTTCTGCTGCAGGACTACAAATCGGAATCTTTTCCCAGATAATTTTTTTCTAAAATGGAATAAGCTACTTTTTGTAGTGAGCTGCATGAAATGAGAACAAAAACTGAACAAAGTTTCTGTTAGGAATATCTGATAAGATAATTCAAGTCAAGTCGTATCGTTAAGGTTAAAATAAATAGGAAGGGTTGAATGAATTTTATTTTTAAAACCAATGGACAGTACAAACTAAGCTGTTGTTATTTAAGATGGCTCGGAATCACCGTACAAATCTTTTCATTCATTTTAGGATTTGGGATATATGTAAATGTTTTATATGCCCTGCTCAAACTCTGTACATACACGTATGTACGGATTATTGTTTTGAGTGGCAGCCAGGAATCATATTGTAGATGACATTATTGTCAGGTACCTACCCTTTTTAGGAATAAAATTTGTAATGTAAGAAATAATGTAAACGTACGGACGTTTTGATCAAATACAACTCGCATTCTTGTATATCTGTACATAAATAAAAATGTACGATTTGTGGAAGTGTAATGTACTAAAGGATAAATATTTATGCACTCACAAAGTTTGTCGGTGTTTCATGCGAAATATCCAGAATACACTTTTTTCAGGATTAAAATTTATACATGTTTTGATTGTCTTTTCGTAAGCAATGGAAGGAACTAAGCAGCTTAGAATTTTCAACTTTTTCCAATGTTCGCAGATTACGGTACACGGAGCTTAATATTCATGTTTTTGTTTGCACTGACAATGAGTTATTATTAGCATAGCTACAATTCAAATCAAAGCCGGCTACCTTAACGTGATTGTACTCTACGCTTGAAATGTGCAACCTAAAATTCATGACATGCAAGTTCAAGTTCATCGTTGAATCAAATCAGGAGAAATGTAGACTTTGGAAAACGTAACAAATAATCCTCTAAATTTAAACTTTCCATCGATTGGAAAAGGACAACCAAGAATGAATACACTCCAATACCCGATCCCGGAAGCATCCCGGAACAGGATATTCTACTACCATACGTATCATACTTTCATGCCCGGCCTGCCTGCCTGCACTTGGCGGTGAGCAATGTGTTGATAAAATATTCAGAGCATATGATGAAAATCTATATAATTTAATAATGGCTAGAAAGAAACATAAAATTTGTCATGTTTAAACTCTAATGGAGCTTAAAATATTCATATAGCTTGGTGGTGGCTTTTCCACCTTGACTGTAGTATCCCTCATTTCTTATCTTCTTAAACTGCTCAAATAGAACATGGCCCTGTGGGAGAATATGTTCAGTGCCAATCTCGCACTCCTTTTATTATACTAAGCATCTGTTTTCTCCACTTTCTTCATATCGAGCGCCAATCAGTCTGCTTTTATCTCAACAAACTCATCTCGTTCGAAAAGTATTTGTGTGAATTTGAAAGTAGCATCAAAATTATATATCCTCGTAATTAAATAATAAGGGAGAGAATACATGTAAAAGCTTTCATCCAAGTATCTAAACTAATCCACTTTTTATTGGGTTTCACCTCTCAGAATAATAAGAAATAATGGAAATTTATTTGCTATCAAAAAGCTTTGAATTAATTATCAAATATCGGTGGCAACTTTAGTATATTTTAAAAAAGGAGCAACCCTATAAGCATAAATTCGGGCAATGCTTTTTTTCCTCAGTTAATCGAGATAAACTTAAATACATTTTTAAGTACGGATTTCTAAGGTTAGAATAATATATGTGGGCACCTACACCGGTTCTCATTTCGGATGTCTGGTATGCCTTTTAGTTTAAAGTGCACAGTAAAATGTATGCTTACACAACTTTACTTTTGCAAAACAATTAACATAAATTAACATTTCAACACGCTTGCTGCTTTTGCTAAATGGAATAGATATTTTATGAGTAAGTGGAGCGATTATGATATCATTTATTGAACCTTTATGGAAGAAGGGTTCTAAAAATTGACACGACAGCTAATGAATTCTGAATGTCTTCTCCTTTGGTGGTTTTTTATTAGCACTCTACTACATCATCATCATCATAGCGACCGAAACGCTTGCGAGTATTTTGCAAGTTTTGCAAAATACCCGCTCCCGGTCCCTCATCCCCATAAATTTCCCATTTCCAGTCGACTACGACCCAAAACTGGAGCAGTTTTTGGTGAAGCCTTCCTACCCGTCTTGGTGGTGGCTCGTCCCTTTTTCCACCACCATCGGAGGTTCCCTTTTCCAACTTCTTCTCAGAATCATCAAACCTGACATGAACCTTTGGGAAAGTGTCCTGAACATCTATTGCTTTCTCGCGTTAGGTATTTCAGCCTTCCGGTATGTCCCTTTCAATCATTTTGAGTGCCACTCTGTCTGTTAATTTCTAAATCTACTGATCTCCTTCGAAAAGCTACGCGTCCACTGTCAACATTCGAAAAAGACTGTTTTCAAAGAATGGCGGAATCGAGAGAGCAAAATGGTCTATTTCTTGGCACGCTCGTGTGACAAAACATTGCGGTTAATGACGATAATAGTTCCACTGATTGAGGCCATCATGCCCACATCCCCGTGGAATCCTTTGGCTCCACTCTTTGTCGCAATTGGCCCCACTTTTATGCCTGTATATTTGGAAAAGCTGTTGATCACTTTATTTGGATATTTCTACTGGCGAATTATCCTGGACATAATGATTGTCAACTATGTGGTCAGTTTTGTTGTTGGGGTGACCGCCATGAAGTTCTGTATTCTCGCTTTTGAAAGGTCTCTAATAGCTCATTTGAGAGAAGTCAAAAATCCGATGGCCTGTGTTTCTGCAAAGTTGAGGGGATATCGGGAACTGCAAGTTATCTTTAATTTGTACAATTCCGTCCACAAATCAACATTGATGGTGGCCATTGTTCTTGGGGACATTCGTGGCTACATTACGTTCACGTTCTTGTGCTTACGTTACTTCACGCAGCTGGAACTACTCGTGTTGACATGTTGCGTACTGGCCTGTGGGAGCATTTCATTTCATATGATTTGTGGATTCGGATTAGCAGCAAACGTTTACACGACGTTTTCCAAGGCTCGGGATAGTATCAGTTCGAAACTGAAGCTGGAGAAGGTCAAGAGTGGGAATTTTCGTGGGAAAGAGTGGATTTGGATTAAGCGGTTTTGGAAATCTTGTTCAGATTTGAGGGTGGAATTTTTTGAAGGGAACTTTTTTGATGCGACGACACCACTCGTAATCCTTCAGTTCTGCTTGGAACAAACGGTCAGCCTAATTCTGATAGAATAGTAATGGTAGATGTAGAATTTGCGAGTGAATCATTGGTTAACAGTGAAAAATTTATTGCTAGTATCAACTGGTATTTGAACTTTAAAAACTACTTCAATAAAAATGATAAATGATAAATCATATACGTTTTCCTTCTACAAATCCCCATTACCAAGCAAAAAGCATAACTTTAAACAAATTTTAGGTCCATTTTATTTCCAAATTGTAAATCTGCGACCTATTTATCAAGTGAGTTGGGGGGAGTATCCGATTGCAAATTATTACAAAAAATCCATCTGAGAAGCATACCTACCTATATGTTGTAATTACAAACCATAAATATCACACGAACGTGTTTTGGACATTAAAAAATATAGCATTGCCAACTATAATTAATACGAAAATAAGTTTTATACAACCAGCAAAAATACCAGTACATAATACTTACTAATACCGGTACAAAGCTAAAAAGTAATTTATTCCAGTGCCTTATTTATACCTTGTTATTGCTTTATCTTGTTATTGCTTGTTTGTAAGATTTGAGTGTAAGCATGTATTGTTTCGAAAAACAACCAA
>JAQIXW010005620.1:0-10200 GCA_034700685.1 Willowsia buskii | reverse complement strand
TAGATACACGAAGCGTAATTGTGGTAAAAAGAAAGGTGAAATATGCAGATTGATTGAATAGTAGATGCACAAATATTAATTCTTTGCAAAAGAAAACCTGATTCAATCAAAGGAACGCATTACTCCACTTTTGCAACAAGATAATCTGATTTGCACTTGATTCTACAAACTGATGGGGATGATGATGTAACCGCTCTCGTTTCTTTCGCGATATACAAGCTGTTTGGCGATGATAATAAAATTGAATAAAATGTAGCCGGTGTAGATGTGTATGGTGTTGATGGTAGCAGTAGAAGCAAAGGATTAAAATACATGAAGTGGTAGTAAGCAGGTTAATGGAAAATTGCTTCTCAGAGATGTGTATCTTATTTAATATCAATCACGATGATGAGTAGAAGTGAATGGAATTATTATAAAAGTTGAAGATTATGATAAACTATTTTATGCATTGTAGACCATTGTTGTGTAATATTTTGAACACGATGGTGTTGGCGATGAGAAGACTTTTTTTTATTCCTTGTCTGTCAAGTCAGAAGAGAGGAGGAAAACGGAAGGGAAGGAGGAGGAATCGAGTGTATATGAACAATAAATTAACGCAGTGTTCATATTAAAGTAACATAATGTTTTAGGTTGCTTCTGTGCTTCTATAACCGTTAGCAGTAACTGATCAACACGGGAGAAATTAAATGGGACAGGTGGCTGACGAGTAAACGGGTGGATCTACTCAGAGTCGAGTCCTTATAAGCTTCTTTAGAAGACACTATTGTATATCGTGTATAGTTGGTAATGAAGGGCAAGTTTTTTTTCATGTTGTTTGCGAGGTGGTATTAGAGCTTAATTGAATTACATAATTAAAATACTTCGTTACTCATGCTCTACACAACAAACGAACAAACTCACCCTTACATGTCGTAATGAAGCAATACTTCCAAACACTGATGTACGTGTACGTGTATTCACCCATTTCAATTTACTCACGACAAAATCTCTTAGATCGGGATTTTGAAAGTGGACAGGGGCCATGCTCTTCTCGAGCACTTGAGACAATAAAAATTCCAAAGCTGAAAAAAAATGCGGTTAGCTAGAACTTCGTTTATGAATGAATGTTGAACAATTAATGTGGCTGGCAGTAGCCTATTCATTTGAATACGTATGCAAATCTCTCTTCTCATCTCTCTCTAAATTAACAAATTAGGAGTAATAACATATTGCGATTTTATTCTGCGTGATAAGAAATATTTCTCGTTTTCTGGTGAATATGAATGCGCAATAATATCCCACGATATATCTCGTACCTATCCCTTTCTCTGAGAAAATAATTCTCTTTGGCAAGAATCTTTAAAAGTTACTTTTTTTACTTCAAAATAGAATGAGTTTTTATGATTTTTCTTCTTCTGGTATTCCATGTAATAGTGATTCTGTTGTATGGCCACATGCTGTAAAATTGGTCATTTTAAGGTTGGTTACAAAATGATAAATGTCGACGCAAAAATTCATGATTTAATAGGGATTCACGTCAGGGTGCCCCTTTCAACGCCTGCTGTGTCCAAGATTCACTTCTTGCTTCTTCTAAACTCAAAAACTATCCCAACAACCAGTGTACAATGGGATGATGTGTGTGGAAGGAAAAAGTGAAACGAAATGTGCTTCATGTGATTCTGTAGGGAATATTGCTTTGTTGCTACATGTTCTGCGGTTTGTACACTCGAATGGGTTGTTGTGAGGAGGATGTTGAGGCTAGTACATTATGGACATATGGGGTGAAAGAGAGGAAGAAGTCGTAGGATGCCACATGATGTATGAGTAACGTTAATGTTATGTACGGGGAAAACTGATTTTGTACTGCATAAAAAGTATTTCAACTACGTACGTCCACGCAACGTCCACAATTATTCAATGTGAAAATATGCCCAGCATGGACAAATAATGCGAGTACTACGGGCGATCTCTTGATATATGGGTTTTCAAACGAGGAGAATCAAACATTGTTGCTTTTCTCTCTGGAAGGGAGCTTTTGGGTATTTTTTCTTCTTCAGTTTTAATACGCGTCAATGTTTTTACAAAGCACACCTGTGATGTACCTGATGGACCACCGACCACCTCATATTTCATTAGGAAAATATGTTAGTGGAATGAACGGGGAAGGTTGGCGTACAGCGTCAGAGTCTGGATTTTTTGGATTTGAGTTAAAACAGTAGCGTGTGATTTTAATCATGATTGAAAGCGTCCACGAGCTATTTTGGTGTAGAAACAGAATCAAACGAGTGATTCCTTATCGAGCTGGGTGTTTCCAATTGTCATACAATCTACATACAACTTTATGAAACTACGGCTTACCTCTTAAGCTGTCCGGGTTGGCATCACTCCCATCCTCCGTAATGAACGAGATCGGTATCGAAATCTTCTTCCCTGGCACACCACAAGGTCCATACTGAAGTGTCCACGGTTTGTCAATGTAAACTGGGTGGTCAGCCGTCACCTGAATGTCAGCCGAGCTCGGTGTTTGGTACGTTGCGGTTGATACTTCCTGATTGAATTGATAGTGACGGTCAGAGAAGGATGATGATGATGGCTCTCCGGTACAGTTAGAGTTTGCCCAGTTTGATGGGAGAAGGATGGACACTTGACGGAAGTACGTTTGGCCGTTTGTCGCTTCGAAGAGGTACTCGGATGTCCGGGTAATTAGACCCTGTGATAATAAAAATAATATTTAGAGTTTCATTTCATACGAAATAACGGGCTTCATTTCATGAATAAGCAGAAAAAAAGCAGTGGAAGCGTTAGCAAAGCAAATTCATACAAAAAAGCAGCGCATCTTCTCAGTAATTCAATGTCTCTCTCTGATTGACTGTTGTTCTTTTGTGAATTGGAACGTTGACGAGCAAAATTCCTACTTGTCCCTTTTGTTTCAATATACAGATCCCATGCATTGTTTAAAAGTCCCTCTGTACCCACAAACGACACACATCATCATCGTAGTAATGTATGCATAACTTGGGTTTTAATTTCAGCAGTGTCACTGTGCCACCCGGAGTGCCGTGCCAAAGTCTCTTGTCTTTTGGAGAATGAAACAAAACTGATTCTCGCTGCGAGTACAAGAATAAAAACATATTCAATGGAAAAAATATATATGTCCCTGCTGATCATCATCTTTTTTTTTTGCCCACTGGCTTACATTTTTTCTATTCACATTGAACTTACGACGTCGTTAGAGAAGGGAAGGACAACAATTCGTCAAACATTTTGTCAATCCTTCTTCCTACAACTGTGTGCTTATTCCGCATATTACACAGCTGCCAAATGAAACGAGCCATATCACACATGCATAGAAAATGAGCGTCCACGATACTTCAATAATGCAATACTAATACGCGTATCAAGATTCTTAAATAGGAACTTTTGTCCAAACGAGAGAGGGAGAGAAAAGCTGCTTAATTCGCTGTTTTTGTGATCTTTGACAGCCGTATCCTTCACACGGTGAGGTGTGTATCACAAATACTTTTAAGCTCGACCTACAACTCCGTCACAACATTTTTCTATAAGAAATCCGTACGACCATGGCTGACAAATGATCACTCCAAGCGTGATGAATCATAAGACACAACGACGATATTTTCCTTCTTAATTCCTCTTATCAGGTCTTACCATTGTTTGCATCTTGCATCATCAAAACCTATCTATCCTCCCATATTATCGCCTTAAGTCTTAGAGGTGGCCTTTATTGACACGGGTCATAATAACTAAAGCAGCTATGATATCATAACAATAACAATGCGTTTTTTTTCTCAATCATAATCTCGCAACAATACCAAGGATTTTTTTGGGAGAATAATAAAGACCCATTCATCCAGAGAAGGAGACACTTTTTGTGTCAGGATATTTTATACGATTTGGGAGAGACAGATTCTAGGGCAGTGCGTTTGGTGATGGACTTTTTTGTAAACCTTCCAATAACACGCCTTTTAAAAGGTGGTGTTTTCTGGTATTATGTCATACACACGAATGGATTATTATTATTATTTTTTGAAGAAATTAAGATAACATTACAATCAGACTACCTACTACTGCATTGACCAAGTTTGACAGAATGAACGTTTGATTGCGACTCACATTTATGCTTCGTAATGGTTAGAAATCCTTCATAAATACCTTTGATCATTATGTCAGATATGCAGAGATTTGTGTCAACTTTGAGTGAGAAAGCTATCCAGAAAGAACAATCACGTAAAAAAAATATATGTAAAGAAGCTGATTTGTACAGGAAAAAAATTTGTGGGAAGACAGGAATCACGGGACAATTTGTTAAAGAGGGGACAATTAAACTTGTTCTTGTGACACCTGAAAACTGCTGTTTTTGCTGCTGCAGTCGTTGTTGGCTATTTGGTGGGAGCATGCTGGTTCCTCACCTGCCCATGATGAACTCTCTTCTGATGATTATAATTATTCTACTAGCAGGATAGACGACTGTGTTTTACCAGATAATGATGGTGATATGCTGTTGTTTTGCCATGCGTTATTGTTTGTCTCAAAGAGTCACCATCTCCAAAAAAAGTGTCTTTTGCCACCCACCAATGAATATGCATTGCACACACAGCAAGTACACGCATTTAAAGTGTCAGAGATCTGTGGTGGCGATAAACCTGTAAATATTTTAGACGCATCTGTGTAGTTTCATTCAGGAGAGTGGAGTGAGTAACGAGCCCGCATAAATTAGCCAGTTTTGCTGCAACAATGTTTCTGATGGCAAAATTCCAAACTCTGTGCTGCAGTGTCGTTTAGTACACCGTATTAGCGTTTTAGAACCGTACTACTGAAAAACACGACATGACACAAAATGAAGAAGACACGAGTCAAATAATATTTACTTTTACTATCACTGTATCACTTATTATTATTATGTTTATTATTGCTACCTATTATTTTATGTCTTTTCATGTGGAGAGATAATGAGATTGCGTTTGATAATGGAAGGATTGTCCTTTTTTCCCTTGAAACAGAGAAATTTAATAATTTTTCCCTCAGAACATCCATTATTTTTCATGGACCTTGATTATCGTTATGAGAGGTTGCGGTGAATAATTTTGTACAGATGAGTATAAAAATTGCCACCTGATGCTTTCAAATTCATTATATCTACGAGATTACTTTTGACTTGTCTATTTATAAAGCGTTCGTCCTCGGATCGTTTTGTTATTTTGTTTGTTATGCAATGCAGCTTAATTTGTCATTTTCAGAGAGAGAAGGGGAAAAAAGGAGATGGGCAGTAGATTGATGGTGTGCATGATTTAATGACCGCGCTCATCATTGAAAGTATTAAGGACTGATTATCTGGCAAAATCTAAGAATAGGTACTTATTACACACGTGATTTGAATACAGTGATCTTCTGCCAGAAAAACACAGTAGTGGGATTTGTGACCATAAAAATGAATGTGATACGGGAATTATGCTGATGATGATGTTAAATGTGAAATAAAATCTGGTGGCTTTGTTGCTTGAAAAATTATGATTGTGAAATGCACGAAGATAAAAAGAGTTAATGTTTCTTGCAAACGCTTTTTTACGTTCTATTCATGTGCGCATTTAGCCTTGTCACAGAATCGTAAAGAAGTCATGTCAAATTATTATGGCGATGATTATTGCTGCACTTTCTGTCACATGATTTCGTTAATGTGAGTTGACACGGTAGTCAAAGTCAATGGCTACGCAGTTTACTTAATACTGTCGTTTTTATGCAGAACAGCTACGATGTGCTGCTGGGGGTTTGAATAGGGAAATGGATCTTTCTTTTTGTAACTTTGTTGTAGCGTTGTTCGGAGAGAATGAGAATTATTGTGACCAAAAATAGGAGTCAACAGAATTATGTTTTACAAAAATCAAGTCATTAGAATACAACAAGTTGGAGAAATAAGTGAACGTACAATTCACACTTTCCCAGTTTCTCCAGTGCAGCGAGAAAAATTGCATGTAAAGCGCATTCGTAGTAAACGCAGCGTTTCTGTGTTCCTCAACCGACACCTCAAAAATCCCAGCGCAGACAATGGAATTGTTGTGATAATTTATTCACATGTCTCACTTCGCTTCTTTGCATTTGTGAAGTGTCAAAAATTGTTGAAGACAACTCCATTTTGGCAGGAGGAACATTATGGCGCGTTTGTGTGTACCAGACATGCATATTGTGTTCTGTGCTCCTTGCAGTGCAGACAACGAGAGCTTCTTTTGAGAAAAATCTCTGTGTTCTGTGGATACGATGCTGTGTGTCATTGTATGGAAATGTAACTCGTTTTTTACGACTTATTGTGTTTCTCGCAACCGAATAGTAACAAGAAAATGCGTTGAATAAAGGAAAGCAAAAAAACAAACGAATAGAAACGTACCCGTTTGGTTTACATATGACAGGTTTTAATAAATGTCTTCATTTCAGATTTCTCATGCAAGAAAAACTAGGTAAATGGTCTCAATGTTACGGGATAAACGAAATCCACTCTAAAAACGTAAGTAGATTTAGATAAGCCGAGATAAAGAAAAAAAGGTAATTAAAATTTTCATTTGCGTTTTACAGCTCTTTAGAATCTTGAATAGTGGATTTTCAACCATAAATGGTTGTAAACATTGGATTCGAGTTATGATTGTGATTAGCACATAAACAATTGACAAACCTCACACTTGATTGTATTCCGAAACAAAGCGAATCAAGTGCTAAATTACACGGCTTTACACGAACACATTAATTATTCTCATTTGCAAGTTGAAAGAATGATCACTTTTGTGATTTTGAATTCAGAGCAACTTGTTTTTTTTGTGGTTGATGAGTGTTCATTTGAATACGTAAAAAAATATAATTTGTATGGACGGAATATGGGTCAATAATTTTTCACATAAACTTGATAATTGGGATGAACTGTTATTTGAAATATTATTTTGTCTCTAAAATATAAATACGTCAGATTTCTGACATTATTTTCAACGAGAGGAATGCTCATGAGTTTGAAAAAACGCTTTTAATGCCATATTGTTCCACAACCGCAACTGTGAGAATCATATTGGGAGGAGATAAGTGGAAATATCATAACAATAGATATAACTAATGTTGACGATTATAGCTCATAGTATCGTACGTGTATAAGCTCCTTCAAAAACATTTAAAAAAAGTGTAGGGGTCGGGACGAATAATTCAGCTTCTCTATCGCCAGGTATTTCTTCCATTCGATCATTCCCAGGAGTGAATGAGAAAAAGGTGGGTAAAATGGTTACATAAATAAGGACTAATAGGCCGACGTCATCTTATACATATGGTCAAATTATTATTATGATGCTTATTTCTCGCTGAGGAAGAATGATTTCCAGAATTAGTCAAAATTTCCTTCTTGACTTTTTGAGCCCACGTGAATAATACCGTAGAAATATGATAAGCTCACCACGGCAGTTGGCTTGGATGATGGCAAGTGGTCCTTTAAGTATAAAAAGTTAAGAAGGAAGAGAGTACTCGTGTACGATCTTCACATTTCAACTTTTTTGATATTATGACTCTCGTTTTTTAACCATTGTAGTCATAGTATTATCCCTTTCCACGTTGTCTCCTGTAGGGCCATCCACATAATTCCGGAGCGATACTGCAAAGCAGTTTACATAAATCCTGAAAAGGTTGATTAGGGAACTGCCCCTGCACACACAAGTCTCAGCATGTGACTTAACACCATTTCAGTCAGATTCAATGAGCCATGGTCACTTCAAAAACCATACTCCCCTGCACACAAGCTAAACCATAAACGAATGAACAAGAATAGGATGGGTAAGTAGGTTTTAAGCATGCAGTATCATCAAAAAAGAAGGGACGGGACCCTTGCGGACTACTTATAAATACCGAAATGGAACCACATAAGGAGACGTAAGGTTTATACAAAAGATCATCTCCTGTCCCTCCCTTCCAATAACAGTAAAGCTCAGTCAGGTAGATAATATTGCTTTTGGCTCAGCAATTTCTTTTACGCAAATGATCTTCAAAAAATATGCTTGACTTCTCAGAAAATATTTTTCTCGGGGTTTCTCGTTTATGTTCTTCAGATGGTACTTTAAACAATACTGACGGTTGGTGAAATAGTGAAATTCTCTTCTTTTTTGATATTCAAAGAAATCGTAAAAAGAATCGGGATCCTCATAGCTTGAGATCACACTCTGAAGCTAAAGAAAAAAACAGCAATTCACAAGATGACCTACGCAATTGTGCATGAATTTGTTGTGAAGTAGACAATTCGTTACCTTTTTCCCTCACTTTTATTGACTTGATGTGTTTGAAATAATAGATCTCGACTTCATCGTTCCTTTTCTTCCCAAATTTCTGCTGGATATCTTACAAATTTTTACGAATTTTCACAATAACGTACAACTATTGATAGATTTTTACAAACGCATGATGACGGGACTAGTAGCAGAAAAAAAGTGTCACAGCGGGCCACGGAGCAGTGAGTTCTTTTGTACGAATGTCAGTTTGGTGGAGGGTTAATGGACTGCTTCACCTTGGACGCAGGAGTTTATTGGAAAGTCATCACACAGAAGGCACGCTTGCCAGCAGTTCTATTCAGTCGACTTTTCTTGACTTGTTAATAGACTAGAAGCTACCTCATCATCATCGTGAAGAATCGACTGTCAGAGAGAAGGCAACTTGGAGAGATGTTGTTAACCAGGCTCACCAATAAATGGGCAAATAAAAGAACAATGAAGTGCATTAAAATCATCTACTAGGTCACCTGGCCAGTCAAAATTTATAGACTGATTGAGAATGACAAGCTAGGCTTATTCTTCTTTAGCACGAACCTATTTAGCAATAGAACGAAGTGTCTCCTGGTCTGAAAAATTTGTAATGAATTGCTAGTTTGTTTTGTTGGAAATCTTTTGATTATTGTCCAAATTTTTTGTTAAGAAATAGATGCTAGCTACTTATACTCCATCGACTCGCCTTGAACGTGTGCGCTATTATGTTTTCCATACTGCATACGACGCATTTTCTCCATCCTCCTCCACCCATGCAACCTCAAAACTGTACAAAAATCCTCATATTAATGCAGTATACATGTTAAATGTCATATATTGCAGCTGCGATTCCCTCACCAGACCAAATACAGACGTAGCAGGAATGACGAAGAGGAAAATCTCCATCTCATTAAAAATACACGAAAGTAATACTACTACTACACCTTATTAACTCCTCGTGGCCCAACCTTAATGCTTATACATTTTGAAAAAAATTAAACAAGAGAAAAACCAAACTCTTGTATTTGTTGTTGTAATGTCGTTGTAACAATCTTGTTGCAACAGAAATTGAACGAGTATGAAAACCGTATAAAATGCAGGCAATTAACCATTAAGAGATCTTGTAATATTGCATGCACAACAACAAGAACCACAAAGACATACAGAGAGAAAGGCAAAACCGAAAATGAGAGAAACAATAGAACTTCCTATATGGAAGTGCTGGGTTTTCAAAACAGTACACGCATGCTTGCACCACTTATCTGCGAACATAATGAATGCAGCATTCAAAACAGTTGAAGAAAACAAGTATGATGTCGTTGTTGATGTTGTTTTTGTGGTGGTGGTGGGTAGGTGTAAGTTCGATTCAGCACACAATAAAGCAATGCAAAAGGCAAGCATTAAGATTACGCTAATTTACAGAAAAAACTGGGCTTTTCGCTCTATTAAGTACATACATTCCAAGTTTTAAACTCTTCACTCATAATAATATCGTGTGAAGATGCACTTCTAGTGTGCTTGTGTCCATCTTATTTTTTATGAAAGGGCTTTCTAGACTTGACTCGGTGACTGCCTCTCTCTCTCTTGGTTGATCTTTTGTCTACTCATACATCTTAACATTTTCAGTCTCATTAAGTGTCATTTGTTTATTTATTAAGATTGCCTGCCCATTGTTTTGCGTACCTGTATTCTTACTCGAATAGGAAACCACACCACCGTGTATTTGACTTGATGATCGCAAAAGTTGTTTTCGCTGTCTTCTTATGACTTTCGCATGTAATTCTAAAAACCTTTCGACGACGATGATGATGAGTCAAGTGGAGTGAACAAAATAATAACGTGTCTTTCAGTTGTGTGTGTATAACAACTGGGTGGCAAATTGTCTGGTAAGTGGTCCAGCCCTAAAAAAGATCTTTGTTGAATCAAGATATGTGTTCTAAATGCGCTTGCT
>JAQIXW010005619.1:0-10200 GCA_034700685.1 Willowsia buskii | reverse complement strand
TATTGTTAATAATATATTTATAACGTTGCACAATATGTCAAAGCAATTGCTGTGACATTAGCGTAGTTCAAGTTTACTATAATTCGAGAAACTTATTTGCCTTTTTTGCGCAGATAACTCATCAGTAGTAAAAGAACATATCTCCACATCTAGGTTTCAAATCAGACTCTAGCAATCCAATACCATTTTATTCGACGTAGATTTCAGCTTCTAAAAACATGTTAATATCACATATAAAATTTGTTTCATGGATTTTCGAGGTGGCATGGAGATTTCGTATTGTGCCGTTAAGGTGGAATACAAAACTAAATGTTCTAGAGTATTTAAACCCAACCACCTTGAAGTCTGCCTCGGCTACATGGAATCTACTCAAAATTCATGGAGTATTGATCTTAGCTGTTTTACTCCAAACGATAATAATCCCTTCTTTTAACATACAGGTTAAAAGATCAACGTCAATAGTCGATGAGTTTCTGAGTGCATTTGGGATTGTAATTCATCTAGTCATTTTTCTAATGCTGCTCGCTACTTTCTATCATTCTTCAGCAATTTGTCTTTATGTTAACGGAATTCTACAATTCGCTCGCCAACAGAATATCACTTTTTCAAAAACTCAATCAATCAAAAGATCTTTATTGGATTATTTGAATATAGCTATGGCTTACAGCATTGTACCTTGTTACATTATATTTGCACTAGTTTATTTATTTGTACTTCATTGGGAAAATCCTTGCAAGCAATCATTAGTAGGTTACTGGCTTTTAATGGACTGTCACAGAAAAAGTTCAAATTGTAATGTTTTTGCATTATTTGCAAAAATTATTTTAAAAGTTTTTGTTTTCGCTGTAAATTTACGACTTTGGACAGTAGCAGTTGTCATAGGCTTACTTGTTGTAAGTGTGATTTTAATTTTATGCACAATAAGTCTTAGGCAATATGTCAAAATATTTGATGAACTCTTATCAACCGTCGACAAGGAACATCTAAATGAAATTGCGTACGTGTATAGATATTTGCAAATCCTGTCAACACTTGCAAATGAAATTTTACAAGGCACAATGCTAACTGCTGTGGTTGCATCTACTCCATTTCTTTTGTCGGTTTCCATGACAATTCTTATTTGTACCCCATGGACTCAAGGGAATATATACTGGCTCGCGATATTTTTTATGTCAGTTGTAGTTTGTGTTAACATTTGTATCATCATTGAAGGCAGTATGGCTGCAGTGTTTTGTGAATCTGAAAAAGCTCTAAGAAATTTGAAAGGTAAAAGTGTGAGCAATCAGAACAGGCAATTTTTAAGATGGAAGTATAGGTTTTATAGGTCATGTAGCAAAATAAAAATTAAGTTTGGCGAGGTTAATTATATTGATTCTTTGACACCCATAAACTGTATAGATCTATCGAATCAGATAACTGTGCAGTGCTTGTTATTGATAAATGCAAAGTAACAATGCTTGATACAAATATCGAATCTAATAAAAACAATAAAAAGTTGCATAAAACTAAACCGATGTTCTCAGACTCAGATCTTCATGTTCTGTAGTTTCGTAAATGCATTGAATACAGTGCAAATGCAGAGTTTATTCGTAACTGTGTAAATGCAAGGAATCCAAGTAGTAAGGAAACCATTAATATTAAAGCAGAGATAAAAAAGGTCATAAGATATCGACCTTTATCTTTAACATGGAGAGGTACACAACTACCATCAAATATTATCTTCAGATTAGTTAAGGGAGAGAGTACACTCAAGTTCCTACAAACTTACAAATTTATTTCCTACGTTATAGAGAAAATGAATATATACAACCCTTTTCTAAATATTAATTAAATACCTACTTTATGTTACTTTTGGTTATATGGCTCTGAATCTGACATATCATAGAATTCTAACATGGCATATTATCAATATATTTCAAGCAAACCTGTGTTTTGAGATTATTTACACCAGTCTAATTACTCATGTAATTCTATACAACCTTGCTTTTTGATTATCCCATAACATTGGAATTTGATTCAAATAACAGATTATCCCTCAAGTATTCGCCACTCTGCATATATTTCTAATGAGCCGTACTGAAAACGGTTGTTTAAATATAACATAAAATTGGTGAATTTGACTTGAGAGATGATTTTGCATAAACCAATTATCCTATGTAAGATCTCCCATTTCGTGTATGCAGATAAGTTTAATGATGCATTTGAAATTGCGCAACAATATTTAGGAATATCCGAGGTAGTATTTGCCTGTTTCAATGTATTACGTTTCAGCATATCGTCTTATATTATAATGGCGTTTTGCAAAACTTGCGTCAAGCGCTGTAAGGCTGCTGGGTGCACAGGGCTATTTCAGTCCATATGACAATCGATTTCAAATTGACTGAACGCAGTTGTAAAACTTTTGATTTTCAAAAGCTCAAATGTTTTGGGTATTAATTCCCATGTTCACTAGCACATATATGTATATCATAAGGTGATCATAGACTAGACCTACGGTTTCTGCATGCAATAAGTTTTACTGGTATAACTACTAATTCAACATATTTGTTTGTAATTTGGAAATACAAGTAGTTTTGTAAACAAATTATCAGTGGAAAAAATCAAGAGAGTTGAAAACATTTTTTTACGTCATTAGAGTTAAAAACAGTTTGTGAAATGTATAATTTATTTTTAAGTTTATAATTACGCACCACCAAAAAATCTGCAGTGGTATTCGAGTGTTTCAAGCTTACTATAATTCGAGATACTTGCCTGTCATTTTGAAAAGATTACTTATCAGTACTTAAGAACACATTTCCCTTTTGTTAGAGTTTAAAACAAATTGTGGCAACCCGACTTAGATTTCATTATTTTAAGAATATTTCTGTTTCTGAAAATATGCTTATATCACATGTAAAGTTTGTTTCATGGATATTTGAGGTGGCATGGACATGCCAGATTATACCATTAAGGTGGAATACGAAATTAAATGTCCTTGAGCATTTTAACTCAGCCACTTCAAAGTCTCTGTTGACTATATTTAACCTATTCAGAGTTCATGCAGTATTAATTTTAATTCTTTTACTCCAGACCATTTTATCTTTTTTCAAAAAGTCACCACATAACTCAGCATCAGTGGTTGATAAATTTGTGAGTGGGATTGGAACTGTTAATCATTTGATCATCTTCCTCATGCTGCTTTCCTACTTCAAGCAGTCTTCTGCAATTTGTCTGTACATGAACGGAATCTTACAATTTGCTCGCCACAAAAATCAATCGCCCCGAAAGTCTTTATTGGATAAACTGAATATAATTTTGGCTTACAGTTTTGTGCCAAGTTCCATAACATTTGCGTTAGTTTACTTGTTTGTCCTTCATTGGAATAATCCGTGTAAGCCGTCAATTGCAGGCTATTGGCTTTTAATGGAATGTTATAGGGAAGCTGCCAACTGTAGTGTTTTTATTGCAATAGCGAATATTATTGTGAAAGTTTTGGTGTTTGCTGTAAATCTTCGACTTTGGATAGTATACGTGGTAATAGCATCACTTGTTATAAGTGTGATTCTTATTTTATGCACAATAAGCCTCGGACAGTATATTAAAATATTTGATAGGTTAATGTCACATATCGATGATAAATCCACTTATGAAATTGCGATTTTGTATAGATATTTGCAAGTTTTGTCTACACTTGCAAACGAAATATTGCAAGGAAGCATGCTTACAGCTGTAGTTGTATGTGCACCTTTATTTTTGTCAGTTTCCATGACAATTCTCATTTCCACTCCATGGACCAAGGGTAATTTATATTGGCTTGGTATATTTGTCTTGGCAGTTGGAGTTTGCGCATGCATTTGTATCGTTGTTGAAGGTAGTATGGCTTCGGTTTATTGTGAATCTGAGAATGCCCTCAGAAATTTAAAATGTTTTCGAGGCAAAAATGTAAATAATGCGAATAGACAAGGTATAAGGTGGAAATATAGGTTTTATATGTCATGCAGTAGAATTAAAATTAAGTTTGGCGAGGTAAATTTTATCGATTCTTTAACACCCATAAAATGTTTAGATTTGTCTAATCAAATAACTGTGCAGTGTTTACTATTAATAAATGCAAAATAAGGATTATTGGTATATTGAACTTAATAAAAGCAATAAAGTATTTCATAAAAATATACCTTTAAATTTTTTTCCAGTTTTGACAGCAAATGTGCCGACATACTTTTCATTACCTGGGTTGCATACTCGTGTTCAAAAATATGTCAACATCTGCTTGAATGTCTTTGGCGTTGAGATTCAAATTTTGTCAAAAACTCATGGCGACATTCGGGGCTGACTTTGCTTTCTGTCAGGAGAATACGTCTGGGTTCAACGTTGTCTAGGTAGGAATTCATTCGGGAGAGTACGAATATTTGCATAAATTATAATGTTGCAAATGCATTTCGAGAATGCTCTATTCGTAAATATCTTGTTAATTATTCATATAGTTTTTCATCGTATCGTAACCATTGCACATTCAGATTTCATATTCTACTAATTTGTATGTCTACACAAGGCTTCCAATTGAAGATTCACGATTTGATTGTCTTGAAGGCTTGCAAAATTTACTGCTTACTGCCTAAATGCAGAGTTTATTTGTACCTACCAAAATACAATGAGTTCATGAAGTGGGCAAAAACATAATATTTGAGCAAAGATAAAAAGTAAGTATTTATTTATAACCTCCTACAAACTCGCATAAATATTTCCTACATCTTACAGTACAAAAGTAATTCAACACTTCTCTTTATATTAATTAAACTTTATCTACTTTATGTAAGTTTTGCTGATGGATATCAGAATATGGAGAGTACCATAAGATTCGAATTAAAAGACATATTATGAATAAAGTTGAGGCGAAATCGTTCTTGGAATTTTCTTACAAGTCTAAATACTCATGTAATTGTATATAAGCTTCCCTTTCGAATATCCCTAAACATCAGAATTTGATTTAAAAACAGATTATCTCATAAATATTTTCCAAAATGTATACTATGTTCTTCATCAACCATTCTAAATACAGTTGTCTAAATCAAACATGAAAATGGTGAAACTTATTTGAGAGCTGATTATGTATAGGCGAATTATCTAATATAAGATTTCCCATTTCGTGTACGCGAATAGATGTAATGATACCTTCGAATTGAAAATGTGTAGGAGTATCCGAAGTAGAATTTGCTTGTTTTCATATATTTCATTTCAATATGTCATCTTATTTTATGGTGGCATTTTGCAAAAACCTGTGTCAAGCACTTTACGGCTGCTGGGTGTACAAGCCTCTTTTAAATGTCAATCGATTCCGAATTTACTGAAGGTGGTTGAAAGACTTTGAATTTGAGATTTTCGAAAATATAATGGATTATCTTTTAGAAAAGCAATTCCCCGTTAATTACTAGACGCACGCTCTATTCGTGAAAAAGGCTTTACTGGTATTACAAATAATTCAATATTTTTGATTGCCATTTGCGAATTCGAGTTGTTTGTTGAAAACAAATTATCAAAACACAAATTTGAAAACATTTCTCTACGTCACTAGGCTTAAAAACAATTCGTGAAATTTGTTTGGTTTGAGTTATTTTTACATTTATAACTGCTTTTGAAACTGCCCAACGTATAGAAAAATCTGGGATGGCATTTGAGTGCTTCAAATTTACTATAATCCACCATATTTGTTTGATACTTTGGCTTACTTATCAGGACTTGAAGGACAGATTTTCGCTCTATTAGGATTTAAACCAGATGGTGGCAACCTAATTTTGATTTAATTATTGTAAGAATACTTCTCTTTCTCAAAAATGCTTATATCACATGCAAAGTTTGTTGCATCTATTTTCGAGATGGCATGGACATGCCGAATTGTACCATTGAGATGGAATAAGAAACAAAATATTTTCGAAAACTTAAACGCACCAACTTCAAAGTCTGGTTCGACTACACTGAATCTATTCAAAGTTCATGCAGTACTAATCTTAACTCTTTTACTCCAGACCATATTTTTTTCTTTTTTGAACAACTCGGCATCACTCGTTGATAAATTTCTGAGTGGAATCGGAATAGTCACTCATCTAGTACAATTTCTGATGCTGCTAGCCACTCTCCAACATTCTTCAACAATCTGTCTTTTCTTTAACGGAATACTACAATTCGTTCGCCACAAAAATGTCTCTAATCAATCACCCAAGAAGTCTCTATTGGATTATCTAAATATAGTTTTTGCTTATAGTTTTGTCCCAACTGCTATAACATTTGGATTAGTCTACTTGTTTGTTCTTCATTGGGGTACCCCTTGTAGGCCATCATTAGTAGGGTACTGACTACTAACTGAATGTCGCAGAGAAATGTCAAATTGTAATGTTCTTACATCATTTTTAAATATTTTAGTGAAAGTTTTTGTATTCACTTTAAATCTCCGTCTTTGGATAATATGCGCGGTGATAGCACCACTTGTAATAGGTGTGACTCTAATCTTGTGCACAATAACCCTCGGCCAATATATTAAAATATTTGATAGGCTAATGTCAAATATCGGGGAGGAGTCTCCTTACGAAATAGCGGTTTAGTATAGATATTTGCAAGTGCTTTCTATACTTGCAAACGAAATTTTTCAAGGCAGTATGCTAACCGCTGTAGTTATATATGCACCTTTATTTTTGTCTATTTCCATGACAATTCTTATCTCAACTCCATCGACTCAGGATAATTTGTATTGGCTTGCTATATTTTTCTTGGCAGTTGGAGTTTGTGTGTGCATTTGTATCGTTGTTGAAGGCAGTATGGCTGCTGTATATTGCGAGTCCGAAAATTCTTCAAGAAATTTGAAATATTTCAAAAGCAAAAGTGTGGACACTTCAAATAGACAATTTTTAAAGTGGAAGCTTAGATTTTGTATGTCATTTAGTAAAATCAAAATTAAGTTTGGTATGGTGAATTATATAGATTCGCTAACACCTATAAACTGTATAGATTTTTCGAATCAAGTAACTGTTCAATGTTTATTACTCATAAATACAAAATAAGAATATAGATTTCGTAATTAAATGGTTACTAAAATTATAAATATTTACATAAAAATAAATGTTCGTTTACTTTCGAATCTTTTTAAATCTTAAAACGTATCCCGTTTACAGGCACGGTCAGCGTCTCATCAAAACGGGAAGCTCACCAACCTCCGTGGTTTTCCATTTATATTTCGTAAGCAAATGAGCTAAGATCATTTTCATTTCTTGCAGAGCATAGAACTGCCCAATGCAGTTTCTCGTGGACTTCCTCTGTGCACTCAATTTATTCTATGCAAGTCAGGTAATCGAGTTTCAATTGATATTTATCTTTGGAAAAATGCGTGCTTCAAAAAATGCTTGCTATTTTGAATTTTAAAAAACTATTTTTTTTCCTGTTTGTTTTTTACTTTTAATTTAGTATATTTCGTAGACACAATTATACATGATTCCTGGTTTTTTCTTGTACAGTCTTGAAAAATCATATTGAATGAAATTTATTTTTTTAAGCTTTGCTGATACGGATTTAGATGCTCATTCACAAAAATATGTTTAGCAACGAACTATATTCGTATGCAAATATATAAATTACTTCAAAAACGATGAGATCAAATATTTAGTGTTCCAGTGACATTTTAATTAATTCCCATCTCCTTAAACCTTCATGAATATTCTATATGATTTATCGATTATTTGATCCACATAAAATGTAAAAGGTTTATTAAACCAATCTATGTTTAATGTTTACCGCTGATAAATGCAAAATATTAATTTGGGGTTCTTCGAATTTATTAAAAACAAATACTTAATAGTTTATCTTTCCAATTACTAAAGTGCCTAGATAATTTAATGGTTATTAATTAAGCTCCACTCTGGAGCACCGATGGAAGGTATAAACAATTCCTTGTTTTTGATACAAGCCGACAAATATGATGAAATGGAGACAAAAAATATTCACTGTTTTGAACTTTTAACCTTCCTGTATTTATTTAAGTCGATACAAATGCGAATATGAAAGATTATAACAGCAGCTCAGAATGCTGAATAATAAATGATTTTTATTGATGTTTTCGAATTACACATAGAGCTACTTTTTCAGAAGAATCAGGGCAACAGTTTTCTCCAAACAAAACTGAAGGATAACAATGGGCGTCGTCTTGTCAAAGAATTGTCCTTCAAAGAACTCCACTCTCAAATCAGGACAAGATTTCCAAAATCGTTGCGTCCATCGCCAGTCATTTCCTTTTCCCAAAATACTTCCACTCCCGAGCTTGCCCAGTTTCAGTTTTAAACTGATGTTCCTCCGAGCCTTGAAAAATGTCCTGTAAACATTTGTCGCCATCCCGAATCCAAGGAGGATCTGAAATGCGAAGCTACTAGAAAATACCAAGGAGAACCCAATCATGATTGGCTCCAACGCCCGGAAATTCCCTATCCACAGATAAGAGAACGTAATGGTGGCCGATATGATCCCAAGCAGAACGCCCACCATCAATGTTGACCTGTGTAAGCTGTTGTACAAATTGAAGATGACTTGTAATTCGCGATAATTTTCCAACTTTAGGTTCCTCAGGCCCTGAGAATTTCTTGATTCAGTCATTAGAGAACTTTCAAAAGCGAGTATGCAGCACTTCAAGGCGTTCACTCCAACGATAAAATTGACGACATATCCGACAATTGGAAAGTGAATATAAATTCGCATGAACAAATTGCAGGATACGAAGGCCACCGACTTTTCCAGATATTCAGGAAGATTTGATGGGCCAAATGCGAGAAGGAATGGGGAGAGAGGATTCCACGGTGTAATGGGAAGAAGAACCGCAATAATTGGCGACATTGTGGCCAACAACCGCATAGAGTCGGCAAATGAGCGGGAAATAAGTGCCAATATTTTGCTTTCTCGATTCCTCCACTGCTCGAAAACGGCTTCTTTTGAATGCTTGCAGTGAACATGTCGCTTTTCGAAGGAGATGAGTAGATTTAGAAATTGGCAGACAGAGTGGCACTTGGAATGGTGAAAGTGGACAAAACAGGTGGCCATAATTATGTAAACAAAGAAGAAACACGAGCCCACGATTCTTTCCCAAAGGGGCATATCCGGTTTGATAAGCTTCAAAAGAATTAGAAAAATGCATCCTCCCATCAGACTAGAACAAGGCGCCAGTCCCCACCAAGATGGGTAGGAAGGCTGAACAAAGAATTGCTCCAGATTTGGGTCGTAACCGTATGGAAATGGGAAATATATGGGAATCAGGGACCTGGACTGGGCGTTTTTAAAAACTCTTAAAATTATTGCAAGTGATCCAGTTGCTATGATCATGATGGCTTTATTGGCTTTGTTCGAATTGTGCGGAGAAAGAATTGGAAATGTGTGAATGCTGGAAATCCAAAAGAGAAACTGACAACTGTATACGTAGTTTTGTTGGGGGTAGCTTGGATACAAATTGTTGGTCATCATTGCTCAAATTACATTTTTCAATCAAATAAAAGTGGGTTGGCCACTTAATGCACATAATTTCAATTATTATTATACTGTAATTCTGAAAACAGCGAATAATTCGAAATTCGGAACAAAAATTTAAAAATCTGTATGACGCAAACGGAGAAATAGATATGGTATATTTCCGAAATTCGTGGAGACTAATTGCTTCTATTTAGAACTCAAATTTACTTGGATGACTTTTTACATTGAAATCCTACACAGTTTCAAGGGTGTCTTGAGTCGTATGGAAATGGGAAACTCGTGGGTATCAAAAACCCCGACTGGAATTTTGCAAAAGTACTTAAAATAATGACAAGCACCCCATTCTGACACTAATTTTAAACTGATTTTGCTGAAAGTCGATATTAAACCAATTGTGTACAATGTACTCGACAATCCAACCAAAATGGGTAAACGTGACTCTTAGCCAAAATATTTCATCAATTTCTCGAAGCTTTCTGGAAGAATATTTTTATCGACCCATCTGAAAATAATATATGTATTTACGCAAGATAGAGAGCATAGTAGAATTTTCAATTATGCTGGAAAAGTAAAGTGTACGTTTTCATTTCACTGTGAACTGAAAAATTAAGTTTCATGTTTTTAATTTAGAATTTCGGGATCATTTACTTTATTTATTTCGTGCTCGATTAGCTTACATACATTTTCCTTCAAATTTTTAACATTTGGGTCATTGGGGATTTTGGG
>JAQIXW010005618.1:0-10202 GCA_034700685.1 Willowsia buskii | reverse complement strand
GGATGTTTGCATGTAGCCACTCATAAATATTCATATTTATAAATACTCATTATTAAACGATTGTTGTGACAGTTGGGTGAAAGTATTTTTTACTCTTGCACATTTTTCAATCATGATAATGATTACTTGCATTGTTGTCTACAACTCACAACTGCCTAAATCCTTTTTTGAAAAAAATAACAGGAATGTTTCATCATTTCAATAATTGATATTTTTTTAAACGCAAAGAATGACATTAAATAATCGTTAAAAATTCCAAATGGATAATAAGGGTCTCTGCTGTTATATGATTCCTTAAATGCTTATTATGTACTTTGCTTAATAAACAAAAAAAACTAGTTGACTTGATAGTTTGAACGCGTGTTTTTCTCCTGTGCGTGAAGCACATTTGAATTTGAATAGAACAAGAAATAGGACTTGTTCCTGTTTGAAATTCAATTGACTCTGCACTTAAATAATTATGGGTACTAGATATGTCTACCATGAACACTTGACTTATATCACATCATCCCAACATCCCGTCTTAGCTAGTCTCTGCTCCAGTGCCAACTACCCGTATTTAATGTCATTTAAGCAGCAGCACACTCTAGAAAAAATATCAACCAATTTCAATGAATAACGATAATGATATGATCGTCCGCTAGTATAGATAAGTATGTATTTATGTATTAAAATTATGTGTCTTTATGCACCTCCTATAATTGTAACGACTACACACATACCTATATGAAATGAAGAAGCGCTTTTTGAAGTGAAAGAATTATTTTACATTTATCGCAACATGAATTGAATGAATAGTACTACTACTGTGTTTGTGCCTGCTGCGTGCACATAACATTCGTAACACTTAATAATAATAATGACTACCGGTTTCTCATTTATATTTGTAGAGTTCTCACACTCGCATATAACAGCCATCCCCACAAATAACAATAATAAAAATAATAACGATCATCATAATCATTATTTTCATGACTAGATAATCCAGTAGCCAATGAAAAAACTCGGCAAAATTTATTACGTTAAGTGGGAACGAAATAAGAAATGCTAATAATTTATGTAGGTATGTTAGTAGCATTCTAAAAATGATTCCTATATACTCTCATTTCTAAAGACCGCTTGTGACATGGAAAATTATGGAAATAGGAACAAAGTTTAAAAGTAAGTGGTCGAAAGGTCTATCTCAAACTTTCTTCATTTTAGTCTGTCAAGTTTATGAACATCGTTAAAGCGTTGGCGTCAAAAATACCAAACAAGTAATTACATCGTATCTCATAATCATATCACATTCACAACACATTTAAATGCTTGCCACCGAACCATTTTGAATACACGAGAGAAAATAAATTGTTTGTTCATCTGAAAAATGGCAAACATTTTCGGCAATAATTCATGCAAACTATACAAATATCAATTTCTCGTCTTAATTGAATTCTGTTAGCATACTTGACTAGTTTGTGTCATGACTGATGATGTGATGTGAGATGAAAACCTATGTGACGAACATAACGTTGATTTGTGACTTGACCTAATGTTGTATCCCATACTGTTGCTGTTTCTTTTTGCGCTGGAATGAATAGTAGCTTCTAAACTCTGGCAAATAACATATTCTATCCATAAAATCAATTTGCCCTACCCGAGTTTGGTTTTTGCAACAATGTACTTTCATACTCATAAATATCATCAGTACAAAAAAGAACTTTTCATGGTTATCTTTTTTCTTCATCCCAACGTCCATTTGTTTTCGTCAATATTACTGACTCGGATGTTTAGCTTAAAACTGCTTCACTGATGAAAAGAGAAAAATATTTTAACTGGTTTCATTTGGTCATTTACAAAGAATCGTTTAAATAACAATGAAAGATGATGTATTTTATTTTACATGTGGATAGTATTCTGTGCCTCCATCGAAGACGCCAGACCTGACATGTAAACCAATATCATTTTAATAAAATGCTCGTAAAAATGCAAGTTCCGTTTACACGAGAAGACAGGTAATAAACATAACAAACGTCCAATTTTTCTTCGCTTTTCCTCGTTCGTCTTTACTCTCTGGTCAGAATGGGTTAGTCAGTCGACTCCATCAGCATCAGCACGATTTTTTTCAGACGGGGGTACTACAACAAAACCCTTTCGTTTATTCTACAAAGTCCAAGCACCTTTATTGAAAACAAGGCAGTAATTGTTTGGTTTTCGTCAACGAAAGATTTTTTTTTCCTGGTACAAATTAGATATGCTCCATCGTATTTATCATGTCATTTGAGAGGATTATTGTAAAAAGGGGTGTTGATAATAGAATCGGATACGTATTTAGCTTGCTAGTTAACCGATGCCGCTATTTATTTATTTTATCCATCAACTTTACTCGCATCTCTTCCTCTCTTTGTTGCTTCCTCTAAAAAATTCTCATTTTTACCCTTCCTAAAATAATCTCTCTCTTTCGCTCTCTGAGCACTTTTACATCTTCCGAAGCGTAATGAAACATTGCTGTAAAAAGTTCTAGAATGAACAAAATATTGTATCACCAGAAGAGTACTCCTAGTCGCCAGTTTAAACATTTCATCAGGTCAGGCCCACCCCCATCAGGAAAATTAGAAAAAGGAGTACCTATATGTACGCAGGGACATTACAATGAGATAACAATGTATTTACTTATTTACTAATTCCACTTAACTCGAAAATTAATCTCGTGTATTTCCATTCAAATTGCTAGTAAAAACCAACAACAAGTTGAGAGTGAGAGGATAGAGAGTTTGAGGAGGGTAAATGAGTACAGCCTCCTTAAAAATGTATTAAAAGAAAACAGTCGAGTACCGACCGATGCACCAAAAATGTTATATTCAGACAGAAAACTTTGGATAACAAGAAGAAGGGAAAGATTGAAAAGACCCTTTCTCTCTCGTATTCTAGTTAACGCGTAGTAAATACACCTATTTAAAAAGCCGTTTAGAGAGTGAGACGATATACGATGAGTCGTTTTTTTACAAAGGTTTATGTACACAAGCGTGCTATGGTAGTTCTCTTGATGATGATAAAAACAAACAGCAACGATCCATTTACAGAGAAACAATGTTTGTGAGCCGCACCCAGGTAATCTTTCAACATTTTCAGAGAAAAATAGTCGACACTCAAAGTCCATCTATTCTCTGTCTTTTTCTCGCTTTTTTATTACTTCTTCATTGTAATCATATAACACACATCATGAATAACCATCTTGATGATGCTATGCATGCAACTTACAAAAAAAGAGAATTGTACTAAAATATCCCTTAAAATCTTGTAAAACGGATTCTCTACGCAAACAATCTTAATATTCCCTTGAAGGAAAAATGAGACTCTTTAATTCCTTCGTCAAAGTCAGAAAAGTAGAGAGATGCAACGTCAACCGCCGTCATTCAGGAGCAGTATGCCGTATCGTACCGCACACACTCAACAGAACGCTGTGAAGTACACCACCACACAGGGGATCACCTTTTCAGGTACAAATATCGTCATCTGCATCCTACCCTCTTTTGTTTAATAGCTTTGATGAGTCCATATTACACGGCTTTTTACGAAGGTTGAATAAAAACCATTATAAAATTTTTCTTCGCTGTCTACAGCCGCTTTAGTTCATTTTGGGCAATGAAACTATATAAAAAGTGAGCAACGTAAATTCTAGCATGGTTCGGACCTTTCAGCTTGTCTGATTCCTTGTTAGTCTCTTAATTTGTTGTTGCTTCCTATGTTTTCGTTTATGAATATGACCACCATCAACTTCACCTCCACTACGGCCATTTTAAATAAACATGAGTTTTTTTCTTAAAACAGGAAAAGGCGATGCATATGTTTATGTGAAAAAACATTGAGAGACGTCTTCCCGTCAAGCAAATTTAAGACAAGCTCTTAAAAGTAACAGCAAACAAGGTTTAATCAAACATAGTTTCACCTTATGACAGACAGCTGTAAAAGTTGAAGAGATGCATCATCATCAGACATGGTGTTGGTGCAGTAGGTGGTGCACACGTAAGAAGATGTAGTTCATAAAAAATTAATAAACCCGATTCTCTTTTAACGTTTGACTATAAAAGTAGAAATGAAACGGTATTGCACTTATAAAAATCCTCGCAACAAGCGACGCACATCAAGGGTTCGTGCTGCCATCAACCCTCGTGCAGTCTTGTCTTCATTTATTCCCGTGGTTCGCTGTTTTTATATCACATAACTGTTAACCTTAAAAGTATGTACGTTCATAGTTAAAAATCCTGTAAAAACACCAACGTAGGTACAGTCAAGAAACGATATCAGCGAATTTTTTCATAACACGTAGCAGTATTAATTTGTTTACGAACTATGTATGCCTTTGTGCGTATTTACAGCACAGCGAACATGTATGGTTGTTGAACTCGGAACTGGAAAAAAGAAATATTGTTATTAGAGAAAGCAAAAATAGATCCCCTACAGCTTAAATTGACAGGAACTTCCACACATATTTTAAAGAGAAAATATAGTAATTATTGTTTTGGGATTAACATTAAAATTTAAAATACAGACGTCTTCTTTATAAAAAGATCTTTATAAATCATTTCTCAAGTGAAAGTACATGTAAAATAAATTTACCGATTCGTACTTTATATATATAGGTAATACTTGTTTGCTAAACATAACATAATTGGTGCAGTAGCTTGTTTTATCAAGGTCGCATAAAAATTTATAAGTTTTCTTCAGCATTTGATTAACTTTCCTTTCAACTGTGTTTTTAGAGGAACCTATCAAAATTCCATCCAACTTCAGTAGCAGGTTTTTATACATTGATACCTTGTTCAACGAAAATGGGGAAGAGAGATAATGTACCTGATGAAATATCCTCACGGCGTGGTTTCGGATTGAAATATCTCAAACACTGATCAAGTTTGAATAAGATGGAGAGATGCGCGAGAGAAATAACTTTGAGCTTGTAACGAAATGTAAAAGTTGGAAACTGGAACTGTCATAAAGAACCGGATAACCAGCTAGAATATCCTTAAAAAGCTTGAGGGTGATATTGATGCAATATGCGATAAAAGAACAGCAAAGTGTGCGTAAGACAATCTCTATTATGAACCACTAACATATTTTTCCTCGAACATGCAACATGCAATCAATCGTTTTATACAAAACGTTTATGACCATGATCTTTCAAACGTCATTTCCAAGAAAGGAATCTTAACGAATTTATATTTATTACTTTAGAGGAGCTATCAAAATAAAAAATATCCTTATACCATTCTCGTCGTTTTACTACTTTCTATGGTGTGATAGATATATAGATTCCCAAATATATCATATTATGGCTTTCTACCAATAATGTAAATGTTTGCTTATGGCTTTTCTGATCAAGATTAAACTTCTCTTGCCTATATTTTATTTATATTTTGTATATTTTGAAAATTGTTCGATTTCCTCTGTATTTTTCATAACAGCATTTGTTAAGGAGAAGGGCCCATGTGACTAATAGAAGAAAAAAATCAAAATTATGGAAGTAAAATTTTAAGCATAGTTTAGAAGTGCTGAAATTCATATTAATAAGTGTTTAAACCTATTCCAAATAAGTAATGTTATCGTAAAAATCTATAAAATCTGAAGGAATGAGTGATGACCAGAATAAATTGAGAAAAGTTAGATGAATATTTGAAATAAAATACAACATATTATGCATTCATATAATATGTTTTCAACTACAAATATACGCTTTTATATTAAAAATTTGTGCATACAATATATCCCTTAACATCGCACTTAAAATCTTGTAGTCAAATCACCACTTTAAATCTTTTTCAGCCTCCAGAGATATTGTTGCGGATATGTTATGTAAGTAATGCATAAATTACCAAGAAAGGCATAATAAAAGAAGCCACATTACATCTTCAACCCAATACAATATCACAAAAGAAGAGCAAACAAGATTCATGTAACTTATCAAATCTGAAAATCATTTTTCCATTGAAAATTATATACAAACAACACCACTTGTGCAAGATACAATTGTATCCAGAATGCGCCCTTATACGTGCATGTTTTATATAAAAATGCTACAATGTCAGCAACAAAAACTGGCACAAGAAAATCGTTCTTCATTATAATGCAGCATTATATCCTGTACATAAATGTGAATTATGGTGGAAGGAAATTCGGCTTCTATTGTATCTTCAATGGGCCAACAGTCGATATCTACGAATTGCCCCTTTGTACGTTATTTGTATATATTTTCATATAACTGTTCAAGATTGAGATTCAGTTATCACCATTTCATCTCACTTTTTCAAGTAGCTGGAAGCACAAAGTTCAACGATTATCTAGAAAACTACAGTAAAACCAATAAACGAACAAAGGAAAGGGCATTTTAACGCGATTATCTTGTTGTGAGATTCATAGATTTCTTACGTACGGGGAAAACTAGCAATAAACAGCATCATAGACAAGTCCAGTGAAGCCATTATATTATTAGACCGCTTTTTCATACAAATACAAGTTTAAAATATTACTAGAGATAACTAAACTGATCATAAGTGTGTACATACATACTCTATTCCCCCACATCATTCATTGTCGTTCAAACAAATTTCATTTTTTGATCAAAAACTGTGATAAACCACGAACATCAAAAGATATTATGCGGTTGCAGGGCAGACGATACAAAGAGATGAGATTGAGGGAAAAATGAAAATAAAATGGTTTGGGAATTTTTATGTTTGCAACATGTGCACTTCAAATTGGATATGATGATAACGATATGAATCATATCAGAAAAATTGAATAAACGCCTAGAAACTTTGTAATTGCATATAACACGCAGTGTGGAACGTATTTTAAGTCAGTAACATTACAACTACAACTAGATATAAAACAGTGATGCAATCTCTTCCTCTCTTGAAAAATCCCACAAATTTCCTCGAACCGTCAACCAAGAGAAAGCAAGTAGGCACGTACTCTTTACTGCAATTACAGAATACCCCAGGAGAAACACTATGTAAGAACCTCCCTTTTATAATAGTAGTCATATATTTATATTATGATCAGTGGCAACTGGCAGCGCAACAGGGTGTACACACTGATAGTGAAAAAAAGTGTCGGCGACATAATGTCAATAACAATACCACTATTTATTAAAGCTTCGAGCTCAGCTACAGAAGCCCAAAAAGCTGTTACTCATATACCGTCACTGCTTGACCGACTCTACCTTGGCATCAACAGTCATTTTCAAAATGACTTCCTTCCTCATGGCTTGTTGTATCATTGAAAAGTAGCGGATAGTGACAAATTGACTTGGTAGCATAGTAAAAATGGTTTTCTGACTCGTTGACTCTGAAAGGTCAAACAAGTCTACCATTTAATGTGTACATACATGGCTAAATATATGTGTGACTTTTGTAGCACATAGTTTAACAAATATGTTAAGATATATATGCCCATTGTTGTTCTTCTTCTAACACTAGTAATCGTTATAGTACACACATTATACTCGACCTGGTAAACTAACGATCATGCCCACGGCGGCGTGAAGAATTTGTCAAGTTCATGGCTTACAGTCTTGTTCATTTACAAGAGAGAAATTTTGTTTTTCTATTGAGTAGTAAGTGAACATTAGATTGAACAGCAGCAAAACATGAGAAAAAATGTGTAACATTATTTGAGAGCTGCTACTGGATAATGATGTCTACGTCATACAAAGCTATCAATTCACAGCAGTGGAGCAAGTGAAAACACTGTAGTTTACACGAAAGGTAGAGTATACAGTCTCAAACTGAAAAAAAAATAAGAAAAATGGTGGGAGCAACCTAACAAATCAACAAATTGAATGCTTAGAAAAAAACTCTCAATTCAAGTCTAGTAGTATAGCTGTATAAGTAGTGGTCTAGATCGAAATCAGTAATGACTTTGGCATCCTACCACGATAAAACAGCAGCAACATTTTATTTCAAATACATTATTACTACGCATAAAATTTCCGAAACAAAGGAACATTATCGCACAGTAAACAATAGAATGTTGTAGAGTATTTATGTGGAGTAATATGTGTAGTCTGATAAAGCTATTATTTAGATATTTTCTGCAGATTATGTAAAATACGATTCTGATTGAATGACAATCCTAACTTTTACATGTTCGGGAAAAGTTGCGTGTTTTGTGCACTTTTTATATTGCATTCATTATGTTATGTGGGTCTTTTAACCATAGTTTGCTTGATGATCACTAGTGGAGAAGAGAGCAATTTCATTGAACACTTTAGTATAAATAAGTAAAATATTGCTATTATATACTGTACATAAATAAGGATTATCTTAACAGGATGTACAAACAAACTCAGGAATTTCTGCTTGGTTGAACAAATCAAAGTGACAATTTCAATAAATCGGCTCCCCGTGAGACTAACTTTTTCTTCTCTTGAACTTTTTAAAGTTGGGTTTTCATTGCATAGTTTCTACATTTTGCAATTCTCGCCCAAATAGACGTCGACCAGAGACTACAGATTCATGTTTTGCTGAATCGCGACCCGGCAGATTTTCCCGACATTGGCTTGTCAGGTCATGTTCCTCTTGGTGCAGTATGTCCACATACTTGTTTCTGTCAAATGCAGAGATATCATCAATGTGACTCAATGAACTTTTACAGGAATGAATAGAGTGGTGACAATTGGACAATAATTAAATACAACGCAACGATAGAATGAAGACAACGAGAAGGATGCCTTGCTGATCCCCAAAGAATATGCCAGGAAGTAAATACGATTGCCGATTGGGACCTTATAATAAAGTGAAAAGAATAAAAGGTCAGCTGGAACACAGGACAAGCAAACCATAAAAATCGAAAACATGATCATGATGTCATGAATCCTTTTATTTGATCAGGCCATCTGTATTGATTCGTAATCAGGACGTGAGAGAAGCAAGTGTTTTACAGTCTGTTAAAAACGGTCAAATAATACAAAAAAATCCTAAAAGTAAACATCAAAGTGGTGAAAAAGGGTACATAAAAATATGGCACCATTATTTTTTGTAAAGTATTATACACACAGAACACAGACAACCTTTACAAATTTTACAGAAGAGCCCTCTTTGTTCATTGCAGCCTAAATTGTCACCAAGTTGTGTCACTGTCACTACTGTATACTGTGAGTCTGTGAGTGTTTTTACGAGTGGTGGTGCGGGTCTATTTTACATTAATTCTATCCCCAAGACATTTCCTCATCAATGCATAATTGCTTTTACAAAAATGAAAAGTATATTAAAAAAGCGAGTTGCATACATTTTGCCAAAGCACAATAATGATCCCTTCGTCATCAAAACCTATTGATGTTATATTCATCATTGAAAGCTAGTGCAAGTATATTTTTCCACATTTAAGTATTTTTTATTGATAAAAAACCAAAAGCCCCAATATTCCCCTAAATTGCAACGATTATTGTTATTTCCTACATTGTCACACTGGTGAACTTCCTGTAGTGTCACATTATATTCCTTTTACACATTTTGGTTTTACATTTACATGGTAAACATTTATCCAGTTTTCAACCCAAAATTAACCCTGAGCCTTTGTATCCGATTCTTTCGATCACGAAGAGATGATGACAGTAAAACCTCTGCTGGCTTCCATGTACATGCCGTTAAAACCTTATGTGTATACGTGCGTACGGCACTATATTATTTTAGAGAAGCTGTTGAAAATCTCAATACACTGTGCACCATCCGCATGACGCAGAAGGACTCACATGTGAGATAATAACTGTGTACATCCATTTCTCTTCCTGGTCCTGATTAGATAGGCACTGGTAACTATTTTTTTATCATTTACTCTGTATTTCTTTTCAGTGCCGTTGTTTTCATTTTCTGACAAAACGTGAGTGCCCTTCTCCATTCAATCGGAAAACGTGTCCTTTCAAAACGAGCTTGATGAAAAAATTCAGTTGTTCAATGATGGTCTGATCTGATTGCTGGTGCTTGAGTGCGAATGCGAAAATTGGAATCGCTACTGTCACTGTCTCAGCAGCTTGTCGGCTTTCCTACAACATCATCAGTTCATCAACATTACGAGTAATGAAGTTCTTTATCCGCTTTGATACGTAGATAGGTACACGTAGTATGAAAATATCTACTTGACTACTGTCACGTCACGTCCATGAAACAAAGCAATGTGTAGTCTTTTCGATCAAATCATAAAGGGAGAACTGTTCAGATTTTTTAATA
>JAQIXW010005617.1:0-10203 GCA_034700685.1 Willowsia buskii | reverse complement strand
CAACATTATACCGATCTTCAATTTTCAATTTAACAAAACATTTAATGTTTCTAGATTTACGATAATCCAACGATTTTAACTATAATTCACAATCTATTTACAAAGCATAAGAAGCTTACGCACTACGCACAAATATATATATTTTTCTTTTCATACTACTATTACTGATAGTAAGATTCCTCAAAAACGAGAAAGGAAAAGAAAAAAAACGCTTTCTATAATAGAAAACATTTTCATGTGGCAAATGGCCAACAAGAGTCGTCCAATTCATTTCAGAGAACTTACGAACTACTCATGAATCCATTCCTAACGTCATTTCTCAAAAAAAAAAAAGATTCGTGTTACATATTTTTACACGTCTAGATTAACCTTGTAAATACACGCATCCACCAAAATACGTAAGAACTGCTCATAACAGTTTTGAACAAAAAAGCGAAATATAGCTATGGTCATGGTGTATAAATATTCGCGTAACATATCGTTAATCTACAACGAAAGTCATTTAATTCAAGCTCCCTCCCTCTTGCAAAAACTTTGTGTGACTGTAGCTTGCTTTTACGTTTTCTGATACAATCCATTTACTTTCTGCATCTGACTTTCTCTAGTTCTCATTATGTCACTTTCGAGAAAGTTGCTTTTATAGAGATGCTGGCTGACAGGAGAGAACCTGAAGTTTTGGAGGTCAGTAAGCCAACTTTTACATAGCAAAAAAGCTTATTTTTATTTCTCCAAAATTCTACAAATATTTTACACATAACTTGAACACATAAGTCCACATGCATAATATTTAATCCATTTTTGCCTACTTTCTCTGGTTGCAGTGCATACAATTGTTTGGGCTTGTATAAATCTCTACCAAAGTGAAACTGAAAATTTACAAGGAGTAAAGACAAAAAATAAACCCCTTTAATGAACTCGATTTGTAAACCCATTCCCATAACACCAAAAACAGCAAATGTGTATATTGCAAGATTAATGTTCTCCTTCATTTATAGAAAATAAATTTGACGAGCGCTTAAGCCATCATATTACCCCAGAAGTAATCATGCTGTGTCTGAAAAATCAGTAGGGTTTTTTTAAAACTTACTATACCCTTTTTTTGCAGTTTCAATTTCCAACTCTCTTATATAAAGTGAGACTTTCGTGAACAATGAATGGTATAAGAATAGTAGATTAAATACTCTAATATACTTCTGCAATAGTATTTTTTTCGCTGTATATGTTTCCAACAAAACGTTTTATGTGGTCCATTATACGAAGAGAAGTGTTGCTTCTTTACGGTTGGGTGGTCGTGGCAACAACGCGCATTTTTTATTAAGTTCCAGAATGGCACTTTGTAGGAATTGTAGTTGGTGAAGGAAAAATGGACGTCTATTCGTCGGTGTCTGCCATTGTTAAGGGGCATTGTCTGGTAAAGCCAGATTGTCTGTTTCGTTTTGATTCGGACACTTTCTGTACTAGTTTACCTGATATATTTTTTTGTAGGGAAAGTTGTTGAAACGGCTATGTGTGTATGACCATAATACCCATCATTACGGCCGCCATCAGCAGTCAGCAGCAGCAGTACAGCTCATTACTTTCCGCCTGTCGACAATTTTTTTGCCTTGAAGTCCTGCAGACGCAACTTGGAGAAAAGAAATATATGTGAAGTAGGTAGTAAATAGGTCAATTTTATGCTTACGAGAAGTAGTTTTAGAAATATAATGGCAAAAATGGTGTTTGCTGGGAAATCTGGCTATAATATTGTCTACGAGAGGAAAATTATGAGGTGGAACGTTTAGATGATGGTTTTAATAAGTTTTTTTTCTTTTTACAGATGAACAGCAGGAACGAACGGGAAGAGGTTTTCTGGACTCTGGACTCGGGTCAGATCGTTACATTGAAGCAGTCGTATATACAATATAAGAATGGGAATTTTACGACGGGTTCTGTTCTGCTTGGTGTTGTTGCTGGATTTAGAGAAAAGAGAACTAGAAGTAGAATGATAGCATTTTTGATTGAGGTACGTGAAAACAGACTTGAAAGTACAAATAGCTGACCGTGTATCTCAAATTAATGGCCAGTAATTTTATTATCCCGCTGAATCGAAGGCGGAAGCAAGTATTGACTTTCGTATGTTTGTCTGTCAGTCAATATGAATAACTTCCGAAAACATGCATCGTGTTCACTCTGAAAATTGGCATGGAGACTCCTTGGGCCCTTACACATAGAGCCTCAAGCATATTGACTTTCAGTGAAATCGGTCAGCTCTTTCTCTCATACGTAAAAGGTCAACTTGTTTTCAAATCACAGAATATAGTGCATGATACCTCAGTCGAAAACGTTTCGTGAATTACAGACTCACTCTACCAAACATCTAGTCGTGTATGTACTTTAGTCAGCATGGATGGATCGATGGATGGAGCATGTTTTGGAAAAGCATTTACTTTCTTGAAATTCAGAGATTTTTTCCTGAATATGCACATTTGCTTGTTTGCATCCCCCATACTCTTACTTTCTGATCCTTTTCTAAAAATGTGTTCTCTACACTGTGAATATATGAAAAACTAAGACCAGGTTTACTCTATGTATTTTACGCTACTATGCCGTGCAAAATCCTTTTCTATGAAACTAATCTCCGAAGCAAGGAAGGATGAAAATGACACGCGGCGTTTCTGGTGAGTATGTATTTATGTTGGAAGACGCTAAAGCTTGGTATTTCCCTTTTTTGCATTCGCTTGACTCTTCTAGCATGTATTTTTTTTTACCTTGTTTTGTGTGGTTGTGTTGTGTGTATCAACTAGCACATGAAATATGGCAACGGCAACATACCAGGAGAAAACCAGTGCAGCATATTAGAAAGTTTCCTTTTTAATCCGTTTTCTACTTTTTTCAGTTTCCGTCCAGACTTCTTCGTAGACGGTAGAATAATAATCGCCAAAACGTTTTCTACTACATGCTTCTCTAAAAGCTAGGAAGAAACCTTTAAATATATGAATATGTATGAAAGCGAGTTTCTTCTTTTGTTAAGGTTATGCAGTAAGTTTAAAAATTTCCAAACCCAAAAACATGGAAGACGAGACAGATGAAAATTAAACTTCCACCGAACATAAATACATCAAACCTACATTATGCGGTCTATCGCGTCAGAAATTCGGAATTGGACAGCATTCTCAAAAATTTTACATTACTGATATTTGTACCTTTTTTAGAAACATAAATTATTGATAACTCCAGTATTGCAAGTAGAGGATTGACTGCAAGTTTATTTTTCATAGATGAGAAATACTATATAAATATTAGTTGAATGATCTTGATTTTTAAATATAAAATTGTTCAGAATTTTGGTGTTGGAAAACAGCATAATTTTCATTAGTGTTAATAAAGCATCATGAGAGACTGCGAGTAACAGTAACAAGAAAATTGTAGAGATAAATGGTACTTTAATCAATGAAATGAGGTGTTGTTAATGAAGTAGCATAGGTATGCACGTTTCTACCACTACACCTCTTATTCGCTCGCTATGGTTATACTGTCCATGTCCCATGATAAAATCTGTAATAGATCAGGTAAAGAAACTCGTTATTCCAAGGAAGAGGAAACGAAGAGGAAATTGTGTTTAATGACATTGTCCCCCATTTCCCATCCCAACATTTTTCTCTACTTAAATGACTTTCACTTTGTTCTCTGTCTAAATAATGTTGAAAACAGTACGAACATACTTTCTCCCCATCATTTGCTATTTTCAAGTCTTCTTCAAGACAGAAGGGAAAGCATCTTCATAATATGCATCACACTCACGATGACATAATGTTTTCTATCGATCCTATAATCTATGTATTTTACTAGGTGTCGCTCCACCCGCTAAATCTTCAATTTAATGTTTTGGCATATATGTATATATCACGATCACACCGTTTCAATAAGCATGGGTACAAGTCTTCGTATTTTTATTATGATTACAAAATTTGATTTAACTATCGTAGGCTTGCATTTGCATTAATATTTTTCGCTCAGTCTGTGATAGTCAAGTTACTTGAACTACTGTTCTGTACACGAATTTCCATCCACAACTTGGTAACTTGAAATTAATATCCAGCGCCGAAAGTGAGGACATTTTTTGGGCAATTTAATTTTTTGTTGATGACATCTTGCGAAGGCCATGACCCCACAAATAAAATAAATTGAATTAAAGAACAATTATTATCCCTCAAACTTCTGCTGCCAGATATATTAAAATATTGTCATATTTTAGTAGTTCGACACTTCGACGAGGTATTCACCTGTGAAACAACTTTATCGCTTCTGAAATTTGTTAACTGGTTGGGAGTTATAGAGAATGTTAAATTAGTTTTGCTAAAATAATAATGGATTACATTACAATACTCCAGGGTTTACCAGTGCACATTGCAATTTCTAAAGTATTAACTGAGGTAGACAAACTAGTGCTTTTCCTATGTAAAGGAAAGAGGATTTGATTTGCTTTGTTTCTGATTTTTATGACAGTCGGGCTTCTAGGCTTCTAGCAATAGCTTTCTACGAGAAAATACGAGAATGCTCCTCCCAAGCACCACAGGGCCGGTTGCATCTCTGGTACCTCTGTTGATAATGGTTTCATCTACCACAGCTTTTTTTTTATGGAGACTTCCACAAAATAAAATCACGGCCCAAAACCACAGAAATCATAATGGACGACAGCACTCATCCAACTGAAATGCAAACGTTTGAAATTACTATAATATTGCTTTTCGAGTTTGTCATTCGATTATTTCTGGAGAAAATTTCCCAGATCCACAAACCCACAATATATTATCATTACTGGACACTCTCTAAAATGTGTTTTTTGTCTCTACCCGCTGAAGATGATGGTATCAAGCTTTAATAATATATTTGACTTCAAATTATTTCACATTTTTTTAAGTTTCTAGTTTACAATGTAATTATGGGTATTACTTACAAATAGGACAAAAGATTAATATCGTTCAATAAAACAATAATATGGCCCAATTATGCTCGTTATTTTACAAGATATTACCATTAAAAGTCTATGCTTCTTTAACCTGAGTAGAATAAAGTCTGCTTCTGGCTGGACCGCAACGTTTACACAATTGGATATCTAGATCTCTCTCGCTCGAAGCGTATCTTAAAGTAAATAGTATCTAGCATAGTGCAGAGAAAGTTCTACATTCATAGCTAACACCACATCAAGATTCTCGGCATAGCTTTCTTCTTTTACTCTCCCTATTTCCCTTCGCAACCTCGTTTGCTACGGAATCTTCTACTTCCAAAACCTCTCTGCTATAATGTTGTATATGAAATCGTGTGATGCACTCTTTTCAAATCAGTCGCTTGCAGGGTAGCTTCCAGTACAGAGCTCCATTCTTACAGGAAGACGAGTGTGAAATTCGATTATTTGCTTTTCAGCTTTGCTACTTTCATAGAACGGGACAGAAATGAAAATTCACCATGTTAAATTATGTACATAAGATATTTAGAAAGTGAAAGAAAGCTATGAAAAAATCGTTCAAAATTTTTATTGAATCTGAAGATTATTTTGATTGGTTTACTATTATTGCAGCCTACATGATCGGGAAAATGTCACATCTTCAGTTATTATATACACATCGTGCAAAATAATTTGTAATTGGTGTTAAAAACAACCAACTGAGTTGGATTTATACAGCTTCGGCAACAGTCACGTATACAGTATACATTTGCTAATTACTTTCCTTACCCTTAGTGTGAAAATATGTGTTATGGTTTTGCCAGAATGAACAAATGTTGATGCCAAGGTCACAGAAAAATTGTTCAAAAATTTGTGTATGCATTCAAGTCCTCTCTTAATTCCATGTTTTCATGAAAAACAAATACCAATGGAGCCCAAAAATCAACTGGGAGTGTAAGTGAGGTTTTATCATTATTATTACATAAATTATAATAACATGCGTTTCATTAGCGTTGCACTTGTTCGACAGTGAGTAGTGAGTGACTACCTAATGCAAAACAAATCATGCATGCTTGATAGTGTTCTTAAATATAGGTGATTGCAATGGATAAATTGTGAAATCTTAAGTTGTCCCATTGGGTAATCAATCATCAATTAGCGAGGTAGTTACTTCATAATTTTTTCTCAATATTCAGTAGGTATTATTACGTCGCTTGCAAACTTGAGTTGGGGAGATGAATGATTCAAGAAACATGTTGACGATGAAATGAAATTAGCTGAACCCATGCAACTGTAAACATTTACACCTTACATAAGCAATTCCAAGAAAGGGTTTGTTTATGTTCACTTTTGGGCCAAGAGTTTCTGAAACCTTTTGCATAATGATTTGCTTGTAACAACTAAGATCAAAGAAGGCAAATACCCATACAGAAAAGTAGTAATTAATTATCTAATTAATTTTCCGCCTTTGCACTCTGTCTTTGTGCTCTTTTCATGAGAGCTGAACAAACAAGAAACACAAAACAAGTTGATGTAAAAAGCATCAGAATTCCCTTTTCTCCAAAATACATTTACACATTCTCTTTATCTTCCGCATCATTATATAGTTCTAGGCAATTTGTGTTGAAACACATGCGTAAAATATAAGGGACTACGAAACAGGAGAAAGTTACAAGTATATTGATTAGCAGAGAGATTTCATCATTGTCGTTTAGAAGGAAGTTGATTTGCACAGAAGCATTGTAAACATTTTATTTTAAGAAGAGAAGAGATCAAAACCATCTGTTTGCTAAGAAGTAGTTGAAGAAGTAGTCATGCGTTACAAATACCATCAAATATAATTTTCATTCATTTTTCAAGGCAAACATTTTAAAATGTGAAAGATATTTTTAAAACTTGGTATTATAAAAGGAAAGTTTATTGACAAGATTGCTCCAGATATTACCTCTTCTAAGGTTCCTAGCAGCATAAAAAGTTCTGATTAACAATGACATACAAATCTCACAAGGGACGAATAAAATTCATTCATTAATGACCAGCAAGTGAGTTGATATTCCTGACATGAAACAAAATTTGGCTTTCAAGAATTAAATGCGCTCTCATGTAAAATTATAGATATTCTCATGAATGGTGGCACTACTATGACACATTAAAATAGAATATAATGCATTTATTGTATTATTCGATAACAGCCATTTAAAACAAAATTGTCTGCATGCTCAAAGTTTTAAGCTCTCAGGCGGCAAAAACATATTCTATGGTTATAGACTTCAGGGTGCACTAAAAAATTCAGGAATGATTTTATTCACATTTTCATCTTTTCGTCTATCATGTTTCCACAATGACCGTACAATGCCATACCGTTCCAAATAGTATCCTCTCAATTGCCGTTTCTTTTTTTACTTTCTAGTTGATAAAAAATTCACACCAACAAGTTCAACATGCAGAAATACTCGTTGACGATGATGAATACAACCGTTGCAGTTTTCTGATTGTAACGACTTTCCTTTTAAATTTGTGCTGTGATGTGAAAGTAGCGTGTTTGATCAACCAGAACCATATATTTTTGCCATCTAACATAGCCGCGCCAGAACATTCAGTTCACAGAACATTATTTTTAACGAGTCTCTCTAGCGAAATATTATGCAAATCTAAAATGTGTGTCACTGCTTGCCCCAACAGCAAAATGAATGTATCCAGATAAAATATAGGACCACCATTTTTTGCATGGCTAGCAATTTAATATCCGTCTGGCGAATCTCAATTCAAATATGCCAAGTTTTTCAAAGACTGGCTCACTGGCTGAATGTTCACTCATCCATTTGCACACTTAAGCGAACACTGCTAAAACTATTCTGGTCTTTTTATACAGTTTAAAGCATATATACCATATGTTTGACCATGTATAAATAAATATTATATTTTTTTAGAGGAAAGAAACGAAATTATGGATTATTACAGAAATCATATGAATGAGTATGAACTTCCATATGTTCATACGTTGAGCTAAAGCATCAGCGTAAGATTGATGCGATACGTATAACAGTTAAATTGCATCAGAAATGTGACGCTTTTTGGTTGATGTATTTCTGTTAATTCCAATTCCAAATAAAAGTCAGCGAGCAATAGCTCTTCAAACGGAAGAAGATCAAAATATTTTTTTCCTTCGATCTCCTTTTATGTTTATTTTTTAATCTTGAATGCTAAAGCGTGGGAATTAACTACAACGTCAAAAGTCCATTAAAATTATCCTGAAAATCCTTATAAAATATTTGATCCTGTAAAGCGTGATGAATTATCTGATTTTGTTATTTTGTCCAGCAGGTTTAAAACGAAGATATTTCTTGATTGAAATAGCCCGGAGCTACCAAATACACATCTATGACATATGATGTATAGTATCTTCCATCATTAAATGCGACCTTGAAAATATGATGGACGAAAAAAGGATGGACATTAGTGAAGTTCGCGATAAAAACTAGATGATTGGTTGATGTTCAGTAAATACTTGCAAAAATATTATTCATAAATAAGTTCAAAGATCAAAGTAAGTGCATAAAATAAAACAAGCAAATTCAAGAAAAAGGACAAAGAAGTTTGTCGTTTATATCTCACCGTTCCCTTATTCGTTCGCATTTTGGTTTCTGGGGATTGTTTTACCCTCTCCCATCTGTTTCGGTGAAAGTGAAGTTTTTCTCATCATTTTGATAATGGCAGCCTCTCCATTTGTATCAGGAATCCATCCAAGGTTTGGAAAAGTGAGCTGTTTCCTTCTTCTGATTTTCCCTCTTGTGAACATGACTGGTAAGTATAATGACAGGTTTCCTTCCTTTTAGTAGATAGTCTGGATAGTTTTCTTCATTTTTAGAGCGGAATTTCAATGATTTCCTTGAAAGCATTAAATATTACGCGCTTCAATATCTATTCGTCACTTTTGCATGTTCACGTTAATCAGTCAGCACAGTAACTTCCCAGTAGCCACTTTTCAATATTAGGCTACCTGAATACTTCAAATTTTCTTTATTCCAAAACTACAGTTTGATAATATTGAATTATACGGTAACGTAAAGGCAGATTTTGTAATGCTCTTCCTGCAAAAATGTTTTCGTTGTTCGATTTGTCAAGCATAAAATGCGAGACTTTGGATGTGTCATATCAAATTCAAAATCTCTGCTACATCCATTTCAGACCTTTCCACAACCGGAATCTGATGCTTTCGAGCACTTCATTTCATACTCGCATCTTCAATATTTTCTTCGTTTTAGTCTATGAGTATTAAATATATAAGGAATTCACACCCTTTTCTTTTAGTATTTATGCTTCCTACTATACAGCTTACATAATATTTATATTCCATATTATTTTTCCATAAACTTTTAATATGTTCTGCTGTCGTTTATCATATCATATAGTCTGCAATGCATGGGTTGTAAACCAAGCGTTAGAAAGCCAAGAATGTCTTGTTGTAGAAAAAAAGTGTGAGAAATATTTATCCCAAGCGTAAAAAGGTCTCACGGAGTGTCACAGGAGTAGCATCGTGGAAATGGAAGAAATTAAAAAGCCTGAGTGGGTAGAAATACCTATGAAACTATAAGAACATTTGTACGTGTTCCATATATGAACTGAAAACAAAAGCAGTCAAAATGCCAGCAAATTGTGAGGATGGATTGTATTCGCTTTTCTCTACCTCAGTGAATGAGCATATGTACATACTTTTAATGTTATTTCAAGAAATTCACTGTTAATAGTTTATTTTATAGTTGAACAAATATTTCTTTCAGGATGCGTTTGCAGGTTGGAATTAAGGGCAGGAGAATTTATATATAAATAAATAAATACATTGATTGTCACAATGTACATGAATACATTGTCGATGCTGTGTTTTATTTTCTCATCTGTCAAAGATTATAAATAAAATGACAGTTTATTATTTGCGCTCCGATTTCTGTTTTCGGTAGCGAAAGAAAAAGCGAGGTTGTTTTAAAAGCATTTTCGTGTGAAGTAGAAAGCTGATGTAAAAGTGAAATTTAAGCTGCTCTCTCGTAATTTGTAATCTTAACAAAACAGACTGTTTGTAAAGAGCTCACATACATTTATGAACTCTTATACATGTAGTAACCATAAGGATGCCTTTAAAGGATTTGGAGTTGGAGAACGGCTCCAGGAAAGAAACACCATAACAAAAGCTCTTACGGGCGACTCTATTCTATAATGTGCAATAATATGTGTTTAGTATTGTTTGTTTATTTTGTACTGTAAGATTACGTAGAAAGATATCC
>JAQIXW010005616.1:0-10203 GCA_034700685.1 Willowsia buskii | reverse complement strand
ATATGAATTTTTTTCTTCGATATGAATATGTATATGCCTTGGTGGATATGTATATGATATGGATATGAAAATTCGGACATGATATGTTTGACACTTTACTGGCGGGTATCAAAAATTTATTAGCTCATAATAAGGGCCATTCACAAAAATGAAGTTAGCCACGGAGTATTCACTAGTGAGGGCATTACTCATGCAAAGTGTGAAGGAATTCTTATTCCCCCTTGGTGAGCTTTACTCGTGAGGTGTATACGCATATGCTCGTGTATGTAGATTCCGTAAAAATATAATTCGAGCAGCCAAGATTTTTGATAACCTGAATGTTTTCAGGCAAAACATGTGCAAGGGGTCAGTTGCAAAATTTGGTAAAGGTGTGAATATAAATCATGGACATGAAGATATGATATCAAACAACTCTAAAGAACGAAAGAATTTGACTTGAATAATTTAAGCATCCAAATTTGGGTAAGGTATTACAATTGAAAGGAAACTCCAACTTCGAATTATTGAAACAGGCCGAGCTGTCTGTTGTGAACGTTTACGAGTAAGGTTAATTATGTAGTAAAAATTCAAATTGGCGTGTTTCTTCAATGTGTAATTGATATTTGGCTTATTAAGCTTTTTGCTACATTTAGGCTTAAATAATTGGCATCATTTTATCATTTACATTTATATTTTGCAATGTCCACTGACCTGGCCAATTGTTTCTCTGCAGGTACCAGGAGTTATATGGTTACACAAGCATGAACAATATGAGACAACGTTAGTTTGGATTGGAAATGATTTTTTGGAAGATCTAATGTACTGGAATTATGTGTCAGCAGGGACGCATCCTGATACTGGTTGTCAAGTTTTGGGAGTTCAACTTTATGTTCTTGGTGAATATGAGTTCTGCTTACTAACAGTAAGCAATAACATGTTGATTTTTCAACGAACCCTATGCTATGAAAATCGGAATGGTTTTCTCTTCCTCATTCCACCAGATGATCAAAATATAGTTTTTCTTCATGGTGTAAGGTATTATGAAGGAGATGAGAATTTAAGTGGTTTAGGCATTTACACATTATGCGGAAATTCAAACTGTAATGACCGAGTTGACACAATTGATGTCATACAGGAGGTAAAAATAAATTCAGTCAAGCTTTCCATGAACTATAAATACGTACAGTTTCCCGATTATCGGATTTAGGATTTATTGTTAAGTAACTCACTAGGTTAAAAATGTCTTTTATTTAATATGAAGACAATGAATCAATTATAAAACAAAGATATCATTTAAAAAGTATCTGTAAAAGAAAAGTTAAATTTGTGAATTACAGCATTGATTAAACAGTCAAAAATTTATCATCAAATGTTTACTATGCCTTTATGCATACAATTCCTTTACATTACATTTACAGGTGCGCCAACACACAGCACTATTTTCTTGTTTTTCTACTTTTAATTGTTTTGTTAACGTGTGATATATTTGAACGATTTGTGGTAATCGGTTGTTTGAAATTGAAATAAATAAATAAATGAAGAGATGAAGCCCCTGCTTATACAATAATTTTTAAGTATATTAGTGCTTTCATGTCAGGGAACAAGCGCATATTGTCAGGACCATAGGGAAAAACTAACTTTTTACTAAAAAAATTTCACTAAGCGACTAACTTCTACCAAGCAATTAAATCTCCGCAAAACACCCGCAAAAACGGAGGGGCGAACAGGGAAAAATATATTTTGCAAGCTCAAGCAGGGGCAAGTCTGTTGCATCAAGCTTTACGGGCACTTGCGGAACACGCAACAATTTCACTCTATAAAATTAGCTATTAATATTCATGTCATGTTAAATTACAGGAAGTTGTAAGAGTCATCCCGTTTCTTCCTAGTTTCAGTACTATGCTTCGTAAATCTTTCAGAGTCAATCTGTTTAACACTCAAATCGGGCGGGCTTCCACTTACCTTCGGGCTCGGGTTCGGGCAAACATAATGTCTACGGACAAAGTTAGGGCTCTAGTGCCTAGCTCTTTATGCTTGTTAGTCACTTCATTAAATATCAGTTTGTTTTGGGCTTGCATTTAAAAAATCTATAAACTATTGTACTCGGTCAACTTTTCAGTCAGTAGACGCCGGGGCGCTTGTTAAAGGGGACGCGTAATAGAGGGGGGCTAAAAAAACTCTATCGACTTTTTCGTTTTACTACATTTCTATAAGATTTAATATTTGTGCCACTACTGCTTAGGCTCGATCCCTGCCCGTGTATATACTAAGAACAAGGATATACCGTAACACGCATATCAAAATGAAAAATATCAGACCGCATCAGAGTTTTTCACGGAGAATCTACTGGCACTAATCTTAATCCCGAATGGGCTAATCAAAGGCCCACAAGGACCAATACTTTTAAGGTATCTACCATGTGTACAGGCAATTTAACCATCGGAGCCAGGTCGCCTCTCTCATTTTTAAATCGAAAAATCATTTTAACAGAGAAAATCGAAGAATCGTTGAATGCAAGTGATGCTTCAACCAAAAATTTAGAAAGGCGACCTGATTCCAATGGTTATTTATATGGTGGAAAAATTTGACAGGGTGTCTATTATGGGACGCTTAAAAGAAAGGGGAGTTTAATGTACTATGTCGACTTTTTAGTCAGTCTTTAGCCCGTGGCGCTTAATAAAGGGGGCGCGAAATACCACAAAGGCGTTATATCAGATTTTCTGGTAACTTTGTTTTAAAAATTCCACCTTAAGAAAATTTAAAAATGTCGCATGTTAATTTATTATTACTGCAAAAATAATTTTTTAACTAATAAATTTGACACTAGGGCCCTCCGGGTTTTCATCTCGTCACCGGTCATACTAAATCAATGCTAAAACTTTTAAAAGAAATAAAGTAACAGCTGAAGAGATCATGTCAGTAGCGGCAAAGTGTAAAACCTTTTCTTATACATCTATATATATAATATACATATTTTAACTGACAACTCTTATAAAAAACGAAGCTCTCATAAAAAGATAGCAATGAGATATATTGAAATTGAGAGTAAATGTTGGTCACTGCATGTATGTCGGTATTTCCATGTACGAATTATTTAAACAAAATCCATTTCAAAAGTTTAATCATGCTTCGTGAATCTGAATTAATAAAACATGAAATGTCAAGTAAAAAAATTGGTAACGGTGGTTTACATGACGAAATAACGCTAAAGGCGGTCAGTTAACGAAATTGTCCTGGAGCCCCAATAGTTAGTTTTTGATGCGTTTCCGTGTTTAAATATAATGAAAAACAATTTGAAAATTTTTTGCAATGTTTTTTTGCAAACTGTTTCAAACTTCCTGAAGTTAATGAGAAGACACCGGTTTTTTGCGGTATCGTGATCTTCCCTTGTGTGCAAATTTTGCGAAAATTCCAACGCGGCCTTTTCCACAAAAATGATAGGATGAAGAAGTCAAGAATAAAACATTCATTCATTGTATGCTCGCATATTTGGCTAAAGAAGTTTATAACCCTGTATAAGTTGTACATGTACATACCGTTATACTAGTCTAGAAGGAGTCTTATAGAAGACGGATGCAATTATGCAGGCATGAAATTAAGATGCGTTATATGACACGCTCGGAAATTTTTTTTACAATCAACTCGGTTTAATATACAGCCTGTACAATTTGGATCATTGTTTTTATTAACGTCGCAAAAATTTTTTGTATTAAAATTTCTCTATCGCTAATTCACAAATAACAAACCGCTGTACAAACGGGACAACGCCGCTTGGGGATAACCGTAATGATATTGATCGATAGAAATCATGAGTCGTCTCTCATGATTACTATCGACCATGTTAGACGCCGATATTTAATGTTTCGTGATGAAGGAACTTCGTACTAAGTTGTCAAATAGTGGGAAATGATCTGTTTAACAAGGGCTTTCGAAAAATGTATCACATGCTATAGAGTACTTTTGAAAAAATTGATGACCCCAGGGGAATAAGAGAAGCGGTTGACCAAGGAAGCTGAAAATCAATAGGCTTTGTCCCTGGGACCCATGGAACCTGTATACCAAATATCAGGGAAATCGTTTGAAGCGTTCGGGAGTTATCGTGCTTGCAGACAGATGGACAGACAGACAAACGTCACAAAGTCAATACTTGCTTTCGGATATGCTCAACCGGGGAAATAGATAAGAGCAATACGAAGAAATTTTATTTCTACACCGTCCACATCAGACGCCGAGTCAACCCGGTAATTACAATTAGAATCATCACATAAGGAATAATCTCCATGCAAATCATATTTAACTAGGTGTAGCCAGACTGTGTTTTGATCGTTTGGTGGAAAAGAAAAAAAGTTACAGTTCTGGGGAACATAGCAATTTTCTTGCTCTATTACCAACAAATTATTTCTAACTGTCAATAAGCAAACATTCGAACAAGTAGCATCCCTTAGAAAAAGCTGCGTTTCCATTAATTCACAACCTGTAGTGGGATGCACTGATAATGAGGGCGATCTCCAAAGCCAGAACATTGTTGTCTTGAAAAAAGCCTGCTTATTATAACGAAGTTTGCTGTATCCATTGCAAGTTTCCAACACTAAATTGCCAGGTATCTAAAAACCATTACAATTAATGACTAAAACAAGATATCAGTTTTAATTATCAATTGTATGTAGCTGTAGCTACTATAAACAACAAAACTAGTTATGTTCATGTCAGCTAATTGGAAGTAGATACGTGTACTCTATACATCAATGTGTTGTAAATTATCAAGATTAATTAAAAAAATCCAGTGCTAATTCATTGCAGGCGAAAGTGTTACACGAGCTTCTTGAGTTTCTTGAATTCAAAATGATCGAATAAAATAGACGTATGACCATTATGTTATTCATGTAAATCCCTTTAGAATACTTATTTGTTGTTTTATTTGGTATTTTGTAACTTTTGTAAACATCTTGGTTTATGACTTATGATATCATTACATTTTTTAAAAACTGACTCTTACCCATTCGCCTTCTGAATTCTCCAAGATAAAAGACGCATCGCCGTATGTAAATACTCTATCCAGGGGTGGTTTATTGGTGCAATCTCGCTGCGATGTGCAACTTTGAACAACATCGTCGGATACCTCCACATACGACCTCCTGCCAGGCATATTGTGGTTTTCAATATGTTTGCTAAAAAATTTATTTAATTTTTTTAGTAAAAGTCTTATAATTGGATAATTACCTATTTATAATGTCGCGGCCAGGATGAAATTAATATTTTTCGCAAGCTACGCGCATTGACAAGATCAGAATTCATATGGTTCTATTTACAGGATCATGATAGACGATTACAAAAACTCTTTTAATGCTGGTGATTTCCCTACAGTGTCGCAAATATCATAAATTTCTTATTTGTATGTGACAGTTGACTGAGCAGTGGAGTTATGATCAATATGGAGGTGCGCCGTTGCACAAATAAATGATCTGAATAAATGGGGCGTCTTGAATTTTCTAAGTTATTTATACAAAAGAAAAAAAGAGCCACAGAGACAGGCTCTTCCAAAATCAGTCGTTATTATAGAACCCCGATGCACTATATAAATCCAGAAGCTAGCTGACCATATAAAACATGAATTATTAAATAAAAATATGTATTTTTAAAAAATACACCCCCTTCTACTCCCCCTTATTCTTCCCCCGTCCGGCAGTTCCAATAAAACAGATACAACCTTTAAAGTTAAAATGGGTGCAGCATAGAAAACTACATAGAATCCCATTTTAAAGTTGTGTTTTTTATATTGGAACTTACTTTTTAATTCGCCAATCAGTAACCTATTTGTGAAAGGGGTTGGACAAAAACTACGACATTCCACCTGTGTTAGAAATATTCATCATCTACTAATATAAATCAGTGAAGAAGATACTGGCTAAAAACTACGTTTAAAAGGTTTTTGTGGAAATAAAGCCACCAATTTCGATTGGTCACCACCCACCACCAAATCAATTTCCACCTGTAGAATGGGAATATATAATTATTCACAAGGTGTATGAAATTTGCCTTCTTTTTGAGGTGGAACAATTTAAGCTGAATGGACTTTGATATACAAAGTGAATTTAATTATATCAAATTCAATTTAAATTTAATTAAACATTCTATAGTGAGTTGGCTGTTCCACCTGAGGTGGAATCCTTCTAAAAGTAATAACTGATATTCGTTAACATTTTAAACTCAATATTTCATTATAGATTAAGCTGTTAAAATTTGGCGCAAAATGTTTCCACCTAAGGTTTCAAACGAACCAAACCAATTGCAATATGTGGCCAACCTTTCAGAGCGGCCCCATATTTACACAGTAATGAATCGCCTTACATGCGTTGTTGCATCGCAGAGCATGCCCATTCATAAAAATTTATTTGTAAATCTTTTGTGCTATCATTCCGGATTTTCAGATGATATATGTCAGCGCTACGCTTCAAACGGTGAAGGGCATTTTACCACTTTGAGCTTAATATACATTGAGCTGCGAATTTCAAAAAATTGGTTTTGAACTGTGCTCTCTTTGGTAAACATGCAAAAAATGCATTTTTGAACTACCTATTTTTTTTATCGAAATGGTAGCTCATGACATTACTCAATATGTATTATCTGCAGTGCTTCTGTATATAACTGTGATTTTCCCCCCGAATCAACCCCGACGTTTTCATCCATGGTCATGCCATGTTCTACCTACTGTTAATATGTCTAATTCCAATGACCGCAACTTCACGGTAGTAAAATCTAGAACTACATCGGTAAACACATGATAATGTTTTGTTTCTGATTCTGGGACTGGGGCGAAGATTATTTGAATCACTTGATTTTATGATTTTGAATTTCATATTGTAAAGGTTTTATTGTAATAAAATGATATTTTTTATGTACATAATACATAAAAAAATAAAAAAGTGTAGTTCTAACTCACGTTCCGCTGAAGTCAGAAAATCTATATGATCGGCTTTGGTTGCGGTGCGGGTTCCCATTAATACCAAATTTTTCTTCACAAATCAAAAAAAATATCACAATTCCAAAGACGTAGGACTTCATTTTAACTACCAACTGTGTCCGTCAAAATACCAAGTGATATTTTCTTAAATTGAAAAATGTAAAAACGGCACTTTTTTAAACATTCGTTCGTTGCATGGTGTTAAGATTTATTTGCCAAGAGTTGTAAAGCATGTACGGAAAGTAGAGACAATATTCTGGTAATTTATAAAAGTCACTACTTGACAATGTATACGTGTTAATGTGTGCACAGATCACAAAATTATTAATTAGTATTACAAGAACTAATACCATTTAGTAAAAGCTTACACCGTGAAATACAGGTCATTTGAACGACAGGAACAGTGTCTGAAAAGACTTAAAAATACGGTGTAAAAATACCCTAAACGCGACTTTGATACACGATTTTCTCAATTTTGTACACCTCAGCAAAACAATAGCTTGTTAGTGACTCTTTTTAGTTTAGTTGATCAAAAATGGCATAGGATAGCTAAATATCTTTAACTTCTATAGATAATATTCTATAAGTCTTCGCGTTTTTTCAAATGTTATAGTTTACTGAAAATTCAAGAAAAGTTAAGAACTCTCAATTTTCGTTCCCCTGTGACAATATAATTTTTAAAAGTATTAAATAATATGTTAAACAATAGATATGTAGAGGACACTTTAGTAAACAAATGGCTTTTATGGAAAGATTTGTTTTGCCGGCAAGCAAAATTAGTTCATGCAATGGACAAATGCACAATTTGAAGAATTTTGTATAAAGGTGTTTCTGCTATACGTTGGTCATGTCCACTACATGAAAAAAGCCTCCAAATATACGGTACTTAATTTACCAATGTGACTGAGTGCTGTTTCTTATTTTTAAAATTAAAAATATAAGAAGAAATAGATTCAGAGAGTCGGCTTTTTAAATATATATAGAGACATATGGCAACAAGAGATAAAACTTTTATGGCGATGGAATAAAACTGAAAATCCAGCTAAAATTTGTGTCTTTCTTTATAGGTCGATTCATACATTTATTTTTTATATATTCAGTTATGTTTCGAAAATACGCATATTCTTCGAAATATTACAATAAAAAATTTCTCTTTGTACAATGTGAAATAAATTTTAACGAGCCATTCATCTAGTAACAGTACAATAAAAGTATTATTTTTTAACGACTTTTTGTGTCCTCAAATTTGGAGGATGAGTTTGGCTAGAATTGCATGTATTTTACAAGTTATTTTCAGTGCTTCAATCTAACGACTATTTGTAATTTTGAGAACTTGAAGTTTCAAGGTAAAACGCTTATTCCTAACCTTACAATTGAATTTTCTTCTTTGAACGAATAGAAAATAATAAGTATTGACGAATAATCACAATGTTTAAGTGTCGATCAATGCGTCATTTTTATTTTCTAAGGAAACTGTTGTCCATTTAACATTGATGAACTATTGTACATTGTCTTTTTTATTTTCCATATGTCCCCAATTTATGTAGAAACTGAATATTTAAAAAAGTAATTTTTATTGCTTTATTATTTGCACATTTTTCTCATTTATCAGAAGAATTATTTTGCACAAGTATATAAACGTCACAAATTGCAATCGAACTTCAATGCGCAAAAAGATTTTTTTAAATGATGATATCGATTTCACTCTTATTGTTCTTTCTGCTATTTAAAGATTAAAAATTGACTGCCTAAAGCTTTGTTTATTTTGCAAAGAATTCAACTTTAGAAAAATGTATTACATTGTACTCCGGAACATTTTTACATGAAAGCGATTTTGTTGTGAATGTCGTAGTGTGTATACGTTGATAAATGATGAAAGGTTGAGTGTCATAAACACATCAAGTATTAATCAGATTAGCTTTGTTTATTACTATAACAATATTTTTTCATAAATTGTCAATCCCCGGTTATAAAAGGTAATCAATTCATGATGTATGATTTTGCAACAAAGTATTCCGCCAAAAGCATCCTGATTGGTTACAATATATAGCAGTTATTATCTTGCGATTTGAGAGTCCAGATGCCAAAAAACATGTAAAGATCTCAATTCGTTGAACTGGTGTGGCTTTGGTTACAGATAGTATTTGAAGAGTTGACTGATCTTAAGTGCTTATGCATATATAAATATTTGGTTGATTCTTAGTCATCGTAACTAGTTTGGTTGCCTGGGGTCTGAAGCATCATGAATATATTCTTCCGAAAGTTTCGAAAAATGGCAGTTTTGTTGTCTTTCTAATTATTTTAAAGTAGATCATGGGAATAATCAGACATTTGATTGATCGACTTAATGAGCTAGATTTTATCGAAACACATCCCCTGTTATCTACATAAACTCGAGTATACTTACGAAATGCAGTAATATTGCCTTGATGAATGCTGGCGAAAAGAATAGTCAATCATGATAGAATCTTAAGTGCCGGCTAAATTTTATGACAAATGACAATAAGAATAGTTAAATAGTGTCAAGATATTATTTAAAACGGCCAAAAAACCCATGTGTAGGCTATGACGCGGTTTTTAAAATAAATTTAAAAACATACTGTACATACATACCTTTGTCGTTCTCCTAACCATGGAAAGCTTGCTTGCTTACCGTTCTATTTGAGAAATCAGCTTCTGTGCTGCGGGAATACTATTATTTTTGTCTTTAGCTACTAGCTAGTCAGCTTCTAATATTTCGTCCAACAAAATTTTACAACTAGTTTAATCAAGATTGATCCAGTTTTCATATGCAAATGCGTATTAAAATTTTATTGCTATGATTGCACTATGTAAATCAAAATAGTTCCTACTTCAATAGAGATATAGTGTATACCAACATCTTATTTACATAACATACCAAAAACATGATAACCATTACTTCGTGCAGGTATTAAATTTTTCATAAAAACAATAATGTAAGTCATGTCCAAACGAACAGCTAAGCATATACGCTTTCCTTTGTACGTCTGTGCAAGTATCGTATGATTAAGTTGCTCATCATATAAGCATGTATAAAAGTGGGTTAAAAAACTAAAAACACCATATTCCACGGTGGGGCCATTTAATTTTGCAGCGGACATCGACTGTAGGGGAAAAATATCTGTTGCCTATGTTTTCAGGCATCCTGAATTACCCCAGAAACACATTTTTGACCTCGGAATGACCCCGTGACCTTTGACCTGGCGGTATTTCGAAATCGATATGATCTCAATATTTTTTTT
>JAQIXW010005615.1:0-10203 GCA_034700685.1 Willowsia buskii | reverse complement strand
GAAGGTTATAATTGTGTTTGCAAGCAGGAGCACCAAGCACGCATTCTCAGTTCCATATGAGCCTATGAACATGACGCTTTTATACATGTGTGACATGTATAAAATATTAGGGGGTAGATATGTACACATTGAATAAGCCAGCTCAATCAGCGTTATGCTTAGGGAGATTGTTATTTTAAACTTTCGATTCCATTGAGTCAAATAACAAAATAATAACCCAAGCTTTTAGTAAATGTGCAACCCTGACTTCCTTCAAGTTTAGTTGGATAAACATGCGGATGGAATCAGTAAACTGTAAATTTTTAATACGTTTAGTCTCCCAGAGGCATAAAAAGAAATTTTTGGCTCAGAATATTTTGCATATTATAAGAGAACGAGAACTATGAGAAACACACATTTTTATCTACAACATGATATCGCGAAAGTCGAAATTTGAGCATCAGTAAAACCCGTCGTAAGTATGTACAACCCTAGAAGCTACAAGTATGTGCAGCAGTTTATTTGATTATTAAAGCATATAGCTACATTACAATGCATAAATTTAATATTATTATTATTAAAGAGTCTGGGCCTGAGCCCCAAGGCAAAAGTAGCATATTAAAAATTTATTCATTCATATCATAAACATCAACCAATAAGTTTCTTTCTCGATTCATCAAACAGACTTGATAACCTTTTCTCTTAAGTCAGCGAGAGGAACACAGGAATAGCAGTAAAATTGAATTTTTGCATTGCACCACGTCTCCTCGTACACCATGTCACTAAAATGAGTAATGAATGATTGGCATTGAAATGCGAATTAAGAAGAGTAAAAAGTTTCCTGTAAAGTATTAAAATTTCTTAAAGAAACCTGTCATCTCAGAAGATCAGATACTCTACCAAACCCATTGCTTGTACAAGTTGCTTCACTACATTAATGAATGATAAAGATTTTAAGTCCAGTTTTTGTCACTTTTTGTGAATTCTGTACTCATCTCTTTCTTACACTTGCTTGCACGCTGCTCGTAATGAAGAAAATCAGTCTTTCGCCTTTCTTGAAGCAATCCGCTTAAGTGTTGGTCTTGGCCTTCTTGCTAGTCGTGATGTTGGTATATTTTTCAATACTGCTGCTTCACTGCTTGCTGTTTCTGATATAATCTACTGATCTGTCAATGTTGCCAACAAGTCTCCTTCAAGCTTTATCATTATCACAAAAAAAACTACTTGCTGTTGTTTTATAGTGAGCTGTAAACAAAATGAGCAGAATACATAGAGGATGAGACTTTGAGACAAACAAAATGCTAAAAAGACGGCAAAACCAAGAAAAAGTCAATGAGAAGTTGACGAAGGACAGATGCACTATCTCTCTGCATTTTATGAGTGAAACCAAAGATGAGCAGCATTTAGTATTATTTTACTTGGCATTTTCACTTCAACTGATTATAAATTTTATGAAAAAAACGAATGTCATAAAGAATATTGCTCACTCATGGATGATAACTAAAAGTAGCATGCAGGTCATCATCATCAGAACGGTTGATTAGGAATGTCACATAAAGAAAACCATCAACAGCACACAATTTATCAGCTTTATTTCTCATAAACGTCGTATGTTTTTCATTTTACTACTGACATTAACTCAAAGTAGACGTTCATTAAGTCAGTCTGTATTTTAGTCATACGCAAAGAAACTTACGATTAGTGTAGTTTTATCACTCATATCAGAGCATCAAAAGTTGGTAGTTACTTTTTAAGTGTGTACGCTTAGCTAATGCTATAACGCCATCATCATTCAAATCATTCTCTAGTTTCGTCATACCACATCTATCCATCATCATTACAACCTTATAGATGGGTCATCATTTCCCTGCTTCTGGTCGACAAGAAACTTGGACTCGCACTAATCCATAAGTGCACAAAAAATAAGATTTACAGTTGCTATTATCAGGGCTCCATGTCCTGATAAAAATGAAAAATATACACAATAATATGAGTTAAGAGGCAGTAAGATGAATTTACAACTCCATCATCCAGTTGAACCAAATCCAACAAAATTTCTTGTTTGAACAAAAATATTGATTTGGAGTATTTGAATGTGATAACTGAAATGTGTCGTGGCTGCACACGTTTCTAGTAATTCATGTCGGTTGTTTGTACTCTGCATGTCTGATCGTATTTGATCCTTCAAACAAACCTGGAAGTTAAAAAAGATACATACGCATACATCGGCACTGATGATACAGCTTCAGAGACAAGTATGTAAACTGATTCTGTTGTGCAGACGAGGAATATTTGCAAGGCAAATATATAATCACTCGTAGGTTCTAATGAGCTAAACTCCATACGTATTGTCCTTTGATAAATAGTGTTTTTTCAACGGCTCTCTAAATGCTACATGGATTGGATTGTCTATAGCATAGTTGATTTTACACTTACACAACTTTAAAATGTTTCATTTATACAAGATAAATACAATCTTACAAATAATGACACTGACTAGTAAAGCTTAGATTAAGAATATGAAACAAAAATTCCTTTAGATTATTTGCGAACCATATAACATGTAAAGATTAGTAGGTATGATCATTATCACAACTCAGACTATCGTATTCAAATTTAAATTTGTAAACAAATTTTGTGCATACAACCTCGGCATGTGGAATCGGAGCAGATAATGGAGTTTTTAGTGTTATATTACTTTGTATAATTCGTATAGTAGCATCAGCATGTCTGTATATTGGATGGCCCAACATGAATCATATCTTGACAAGAAAATTCACTCTAGTTTAAGTTTACGTTGAGACCTACTTTAATCCCTTGTTTAAAAAATCGTCTTCCGTATTTTTTATGTATCCACAGATATGAGTATTCCTCGCCGCGATGATGATGACCGTATCCAAACTTCAACGTGTCTATATGCATATTATAGCATAATGATAAAACGGTAGAAAAACGAGAACGCATTTCAACATTGGATCTTCAAAAGGACGAAGCATTCACCATCCAACGCAGCTAACCTCGACTTTACAACAAGGCTACTACATTTTAACACTAAAACACAGTTTTGTGCGTGGAACAACAAGTGGTCTGCTGATTGTAGGGGAAGATGTGATTACGAGAATAGAAGAGGATGATAAAATAAACCCTATAAAGTAAAAATATCAAGTGTTGTTTTTAAGAACCAACAGGATTTCTCCATTTAATTGGTTTGAATGAAGTCAGGGAAGCAAGACGGAGAATATAATCAAGTATTCTATACTCAAGCCGTGGATATTAGTGGAAATGATAGTAAAAGACGAGGACGAGATTATTATTAAAGAACCAGAAGTACAAGTGGTCGCTGGAAGGAAATCTGGTAATAATGGAACAGCAGCTGTCGCAACAGAGAAAAGCAAATGAACTCAGAAGCCTGTGTACCTCATCATGAGGATGATGATGATAATGATAATAAAAACATACAAAATAAATTGTCCAGACAGACAAGACGAGAAAGAATACAAAAGGAAAGAACAAAGCCTTTTTCAGTTTGAAGAAAATAAGTAGGCGGCTACATTTTATCAGTGCAAGTTTCACTCGTGTTGTTTTGCTGCAGCTTTGCTGGAAGCAATATACGATTTTATACTCTTTGCAATAAACCAGTTCCTAGATTTTGTATGCAACACATCTCCAATTCCTCCAATTTTAACACAGTCGATTCACACTGATTCCATTGCGGAGACCTGGGAAAAATTCTTCATTTGACAAAAGCGTAGTTGATACACAAAGTTTTGTGGAGGTGGACACGGAAAAAAATAGAATTTAACCAGAGTTGTTGTTTGTAATTGCTATCTTCCGCTTCAAGTGCTATTATCAGTTCACGCTGGATTGTTATACTGTGTGAAGAAACGAGACATTGATAAACAACTAGACTGGTGATTCAATTCTATCGCAGGAGATTACGCATGCACGCATCATCATCGTTTTCATGCGTTTGTCAAAGGATTAATTATTGTTATCGTGCTTCCGGTTTCAAATCAAAGTTTAAAGCTAGGCACGTGTAACAGCAATACAACTTCAAATTAGCTCATTGAGTAGTATACAAACAATGAAATGAATACAACGAGTTAAAAAATAATTAAGTTTTTTATTATGTTGGTTCGTTGTACCAAGAAGAATTACTTTTCTCCGCTTTGGGATTATGATAAATTATTTTTGGCATCAAGTCGTAATTACTCATTGTGTTCTATTTTGTTCGTCTGTGAATCACAATTATTTATTATGACAGTAGCAAGCAGTAGTATAATTTCGTCTGCTGTTGGTGATGAATTGTCGTTTAGTTGGTATACTGGTATGAGCAAGTCATTTCATACTAAAAAATAAATTATTGAATCATGTTTTGGATATTTTAGTATGCTTATAAGAGTTTATTGTGGTTAGTGTTGAATGTTGGATCTGCTGGATGAAAAAAGAATGGAATTCGTCAGCCTAGTGGTTATAGAATTTATTGCATTTGCATGACTATAAAGAATGCTGGTTGAATGAAGGTGATTTCTTGGATAGTTTTTCTGGACCGGATCTTCAGACCGTTGAATGCATGCTGATTGTGGCAATAATGGCAATGTCTGACTTGCTGTCGTTCCCCTTCAGTTCACAAACTAGACGAGAAAGAATTATTATATAGTCGTATGCATTGCATGTGTGAATTTTCAATGTGGCATTGTGAATGGGTGACCATCTGACCAGAAGAAGATTCAGTTTAAATGTTAAAAAACAAAGACCAAAGAGCACCATCAAACCATACTATCACAGAGAGACAAAGTGATGCAACAAAACTTCATCAGAGTAGTTCAAGCCCATATAATACCTAGTTTTTTTTACCTCTTATTCTCTCTTCTGCAAGTTCACCGAGTTGGTGGTGGTGGCGGAGGTGAGGTGAATGTTGTTTGTAACGTTTCATTGTAAATTGTGAAAGTCCCCATTTTTGGAAGTTGGTCTTTCTGACGAGCATATATAAAAAAGTTGTTTTTAACTTTTGTACTGCATGTACTGTTTGTTCTGTGTGTGTATATTGTGCATGCCAGTATTTTTTAATTCACATCTCTATATTTTTTGTTCACATTGCCAAACCAGGAGGAGCATTTTTTCGTTTTTATTGCTTTCAAGTTTTTTCTCTTGTTGTTGCGCGTTTGCATGCACGTAGATAAAATGTGCGTGCAGGTGTTTTAAAGAAAAACTGCAGATCATCATGATGGAGAAGAAGCTCAGCTTTTTACCTGATGATCAAGTAGGAACTTTACTCTCGTCCTTTTTAGGCATTACTTGTTGTTGTGTGTGAGCGAGGATTTTTTTTCAGTTTTTATGTAATTTATAATAAAAATCTTCATTCACTGTATTGTATTTTTTTGGAAGGATGTACTGAAAACGTCAAAGTGTTTGACACAGATTCACGGAACCACTCGGCACGTAATTAAATGAACAACGACCTTTAAATCATTTTGCTCAGTGTATTATCGTCGTCATCTTCAATCGTCGTGTAGTACAATGGTGAAAAGGAGAATGGAACATGCAAAGTTAACTTTTGGTCAATAACTTATGGCCTGAATGTGAGTCGTATAATATTTTCAAGGAATTGAAGAAAAATGCAGACAACTTATACCTATATAATATGAACGTATAACTGCCATCATCCGCCTTTCATATTTTATGCAATAATAAAAGTAAGCAGCTCAATAAACTTTATGTAATGACAAAAGACAAAAAAGTAACCACAAAAAGTTTTTCATGTGAACGTGAAAATATTATTATATGGGCCCGGTTGAAGCGTTTATGTCAGGGAGCACAAGGCGATAAATTAGCTTTGTAAATAAAATAGAACAAAGCAAAAAGCAGAGGAATGCCGGAATCTAGAGCGTATACTTTACAAAGTAGGGACAAGTCCCTAACAACTCAAAAGAAGAAGGGAGTCGGAGTGGATGACTCACCTCCAAGGGAGCACTTTAGAGCGATGGCAGACTCTAAAATGAAGCACTCGTATTCTCTTACCTCCTTATCCTCAAGATTCCTCCATGGAGCTTCTAGTAGCAGTGGCGGTGGAACGAGTGGTGCTGCCCAGCAAACAAATGGCCACCATGCTCACAACTCTTTCACAAATGGCCATCATGGGAGCACTACCAATCATGGGAATGGGAATTCCATGTTGCTAAACGGAAAGGATTGTAGTGAGCTGGACGGAAGTGACGATTATGGATTCTTGTCTTATAATACTACCCGTGGAGAACGTGATGGTTCCTCGAAAATTTCTGGACCAACGAGCAGTAAAAGTATCACGAGCAGCCTGCACAGCAACTTTAGCGTTAGCAGCAATAATAACAATAATAATCATAATAGTAACACTAACAGTGGATCATTCTATTCCACTGCAACTTATGGTCGGCTAAAGCAGCAGCAGCAACAGCAGAGTCAACAGCAACAACAGCAATTGCATCATCCCCAGTGTCAGCATCATAATAACAATGGAGTGGGAGCTGGTCGGCAATCGAAGCTGAAGAATGGGTCAGTCGCCCCAATTTGCGCATGTGATTGCCATTTAACTATGGGGAATGCAAGCAACAATGGAGCTGTCGGCAACTCGACAGGAAACGGCGTCAACAATAATGGCACCACCAACAATGGTATGAACACAATTGGCAGTCGAACCAGCAGTAACAGTAGCGGTAGCAGTAGCGGCGGAAGTGGTGGTCCCGCTTCAACAACAACCAGTAGTAGCAGCGCAAGTAGTGGAGGTGGGAGCAATAAAATTAATGGTTTCACCGGCTCATTACTTAATGGAACGAAGAAAGATTCCATTCTCAAGTCGTTTGGCTCTACAACGCTAGCGACAACTTCGGGGGGAACAACACAAGGCTCTTCCTCTTTGGTGACGTCATCAGGGGGTGGAAACGCTGTGAGCAGCACAACCAAATATGAAATGCTCCGAAACAACTTTTTCGGATCGGGCATCACCCGAGACCGGGACCCCAAGCTCAATTCTTCTTGCCAAGCACTAAATCTTTGCGCAAATAATGGAGTTACTGGCAATGGAGGAAACGTGTCATCAATTTATGGTGCCAGCAGTATAAACTCCACCACCAGCAATAACAACGATTCTTTAATGAATGGTCTGACAGGGACTGCTTCTTCAAAGGTCGGATCAAGAGCAACTGGAACCCGGGTCAGACGAACCATTTCATGTTACGCAAAAAATCCTAGCAAATTGGATTCTCTCGAGAATAATCTAAGTCAACAGGCTGCTGGCTTTGGAATCGTGGAGAAAGATATGTACTTGGGTAGCAGTATGATGAACATGAGCAGCACCAACAACGGTAACAATTTGCATCATCATCACCATCTTCCTAATGGACATCATCATCACAGTTCAGTTAATGGTTTTATACCTGCTACCTCAAATACAGGGATTAATGGACACGGTGTTGGAGGGCTTGGAGCAAGCACTGCCAGTATTGTCCACTATCACCAGCAACACGGCTCTGTCGCTCCAGGCACGATCAACGGACATCATCATCATTTACCAAGTGCTCCAAACGCTCCTGGCGTTGGTGGAGCCAGCTTTCCTAATCCGATTTGCGAATTTTCCCCATTCTCATCAATGTCATCTACTGATTTGATCGGGCTCAGAATGACGAATGGATTTGGAGCTGGAGGTCTTGAAAGGAGATATGTTGGCTCAAATGGTTCTGCTAACTTTACCACCTACTTTCATGACAATCCAATAGACTGTGGATGCTCTACCTGCTTTCAAGTGAAGCTCAATATTTTCCAGGTACGTTGTTGGAAAGATTTTTGTCCTCTCTCTCTCTTCATCCTAAATTAATTAGATTTGCTTGTGCTTTTGGCTTGTTCGCAGAAATAAAGATAATCATGAGCATTGTTGCAAAACATGAAGCACAGCATACATACTAACATCTCAACTAGGTAACATAATTAAATTCCAAGTCCCCCTCTCACACAATATTAATTTCACCACAACCCAAGAGCAACAGCTCATATTGTATTTTACTTTATTGCTTGCATTTGCGTTGCAACACATCCCGTTCCTTTTTTCATTTCAGTCAGATAATTAGTTTCAATTATGTTTTACTATAGTGCCCACGCATATACCTGCTGTAGTATATAGTAGTAATGCTTTTATGCACACATAAATTTCGTGGAAAAGGGAATGAAACTCTTCCTCCTTGTCTGGTTTTCCTAAAATACAGTTAATTTAATTAGTCACTGCTACAACCAGCAATAATTTAACCTGCACATTTTACGACCATGCACTTTGCATTAAATAATTTTCTAATGTCGACCTTACGTTGTTAATTTGAGAGCTATCAAAAGAGGAACTACATTGCTAAACTTTGTGTGGAGTGCAATTGCGGAAAAGACGAGTCGAGTGGTTTGAAGCAAGCACCAGAAATATTATTGCAGCAAACACTCTGCTAATTTTCTCTTTAGAGACCTAATAACAAATAATAACGTTACTTACCGTTTTCGTTCCCTACAAATGTGGTGATGTAATACAGAAATGTGGTAGGTTGTTGTCATTTTTGATTAGATTACGCAGTCAAGCAAAAAAAGAGGAGCAACGGACTGGATTACGAGAACCATTTTAAAGCATGTATGCTATGTATGTATATGGCCACAGTGTCATATTAACATAATATCATTTTGTACGATTGCAGCAGAGTAGAGAATCATAATAATTTGTTTTAGTAGTAGACAGCTTTTTTCTTCTTTTCCTTCAGTATAGAGATGCATAATAAATATGGATTAATCTTTGGGAAGCAATATGAAAATGACATGTAGTACAGCTAAGGCGTATGCATGTTTGATCATTATAATGTAATACTAAAATTATAATGCAGTTTGTAAGCACAATCTTCAGTTTTGTACAAGGGATCCAATTACAATATAGCTTCACTCTAGTCTCATTCTTCTTGTTTGAAGCCGTTTGTTATTGATGATAATGATAACAAGAAATAACTGCATGTTGATAGCATTGTAGAAAGAATGGTACTGATAGCCCGCTTTGTGCAAATGTCCCACTCATAACAAATCGGCATTCCTCTTTTGTCGTAGTTGGGTACAGTTTCAAGGTTGATGGAATTCCGTCTTCTCATATTATTGCATCGGTTCCTTTGCTCTAAACACGAGGCGTGTAATGCAATTTTCAAGCTGTGAAGGTCGATGTTCCTTTTTCTCTTTCTCTCATGATCTCATTTGGTAGCTGCTTGAATTCACATCTATGTAGCTTGTAAAGGAAAATTTGTTTGAATTATCTACACGCGTATGAACGTGTATAGTATGTCATGTTGCTTTATGAAATTCTGAGATGGAAATTAATTTAACATGAAATTTGAGTCCTTCTACGCGTTATTGACGTTTGGGCGCTTTTCCGGTTCACATGCGGAAGCAATTGGCGCAAAATATTTTCAGGGACTTTCTTTGAAAAATAGCGGAATGGCTGAACAAACAGATTTTTGTCTCGGAATTGTCATAAAATATAACTATAAAGCTAATTTTTATTACAACTGATAATAAAATATGGATAAATGTGCCAATAAAATACAATGGCACCAGATATCTGGTTCATGTTTGAATGACTGAAGCCAAGAGTTGTTGAGTACTTAGGTACCTATGTTTTTAGTCTCAACAAAAACTTGGTAAATACAAAGGTCTCCTGTTGTATAACAACGTGCCAAGAACGCCCAAAAGACTACTTGTCTAAGTCTAGAGGGTCTTCATTCAACTTGCTAAATATGGTAGGATTTTTGGCGTTAAAGTGGTCTCAGACAATTAAGTCTACATGTACTTTATTTAGAATGACTGAAATTGTAAAGTAAATTATATGTTGCAGTTTGCATTACGTATGCAACTAGTCACTGATGTGTGATGTAAAGTAGTAACGTAAGTGAGAACGTAATCTTTAAAAAACAATATTACTAGTTTGTTTGCTTGAGATATCATGTCATAAATTTAAGGTGGATTGTAAATAACGTGTAGACATTGAAAATTGTATTATACTAATGCATAATACCTTTGATGCAATCATATAATTAGAAATTATTATTAGATTGTATCAGGAACAGTGATAAAGCGTTTGTTTAGCATGAAAAAGAACACACTTTTATCCTGAACTCAACATTAAAATTGAGCAAGCTGTGCCAAGTGCAGTTTTAAGTGAAAAGTCAATGACAACCATAT
>JAQIXW010005614.1:0-10204 GCA_034700685.1 Willowsia buskii | reverse complement strand
AGCTCTAGGTCTGCACAGCTAATGCCTGCTGCTAATAGTAACCCGTCATTCGAAAGCCCTACTCTTTATCTATCAGACGGTATGTAGATCAGCTTAATTGAGAATGTCTTCTTTGAGAAAAGAGTTATCAAAGTCTGCGCAACTATTTTGGTAATCCCTTCGTAAATCCGTGAATTCCGTAATAATGATGACCGATAAGCATCTTATCACTCGGGGTAGCAAGGAGATATAAAATTAGACAGAACTCTGTCAGTGGTCACCTTGACCAAAGCACGAAACCTCACTTTTGGAACTGCACCCTCCATCTCATTTCCTACAAGCCCAAGCAACACGATCATTCTACGGAGAGACTAGGATTATTTTTCCCTCCATGTACCACCTCCAAGTGGCAAACTGGTTCTTCCTTTAAGTCATAATGTTTGAGTTTCCAAGTTCCTGGCTTTAGAAACTTGTAGAAACGAAATTGAAATGGGAGTGGTTTTCTGAGTGGAGAAAAGTAATGCATGATGTTTTTGGAGAAAAGTGAAACCTGTGTGAAAGGAGAAATTTCATTTTGTTGAGTGGATTGTTGCTAAAATTAAAATAAACTGATTCTCAACTCACCCATGGAAATATTTTGAATTCCTAAACGCATCCATCAAGTCTATAAATATTAAATGCGTACTTGTCTGCGGCTAATAAAAAAATCGAAAATAGTAATCAATATTATTTATTTGTGCCAAATTCTAAACGCTGTTTATTCGTACTAAAATCTTTCATCTTGCCTCTCCGGAAGAGATTGAAAATCTGTTATTCAATGTTAGCAAACTTCGAGCGGAATCAAAACAAAACGGAATTTACATAAATCGCTTTTACACTTTTCTTACATAATCTGTAAGCCTGTTAACTAAATATAAAAAAATGTTCATCTATGTGTGTATTGTCTATCTGGATTTTTCAGTAATATAATAACTATTGCTACGCATGATCTTAACACTTAACACATCTGAAAATATTGAACATTTTGTGCTCAAATGTGCTTTTAATCACGGATTTGCACGTGCTCTTATAATTGAAAGCAATATAATGCCAAACGCAAGCAACAATTATTTGCCAGGAATTCTGAATTGTGAAAGCAAGAAGTCAGCGATAGACATTTATAGTTTTGCATTGGGTTGCCTTAATGCTCGTTTAATCGTAAAAAATGATTGAGTTAGACTATGAAAAATGTATGAGTAAGGTGTAAAGAAAAATCTTGAAAATTTGTTAGTCATATGAAACAAATAGTCATAAATATAATTACGAAATGTGATGTTACTTAATTTAATTATAACAAATATAAGACACTCATTATTAATTCTGCGATTGTCGAGCAGTCCGATTTTAAAACTGTGTCACTGTTTTTGATTTTCAAAACTAGTTGTGGGGTCAAGTAATTTCCACTTCAGGAGATGCGTCACCATCTCCTTTCTTCCTTCAGCGATGGCCGTGTGCAAAATGGTTTGAAGGTTGCCACTCCTCTCCATCTCAGCTGTTGTCACCATGGCGCCCACTTCAACAAGAAGTTTGAAACAGTTCTTATTTCCGGTGAAAGCCGACCAGTGAAGAGCTGAGAATCCTGCGCCGGCCACAATGTCGGTTTGAGCTCCATTTCGGAAGAGGCACCTCACAAGTGGCAGATTCGACTCAGAAACCGCAGCAAACAGCGCAGAAAATCCGAATCCAACTACTGGCGTCTTCCGTTCTGACTCTGCAACCGTAACATACAACCGATAAACCCCGAATCTGACTGGAGGCGTCTTCAATTCCCGCACGGAATAATAAGCTCATCTGTTGACGTCGTAGTTGGAGTGGACGAGGTGGCTGACCAGCTGGTCCAATGCTGATTCATCCTCTGACTTGAAGGGAGCCCGAGCCAGGAAATGGAGGGAGGGATGACCTTTGACCTCATGAACAGGAAGATGTGTGTCGGTAGACAAGACGCAGTCCACAAAATTCCGAGCTCCTTTTGAAAATTCGTCGAGGAAATCTTATCGGTGCAGCTTTGTAGCTAACTTGACAATAAACAATTCGTAGGTGAGGCCAACGCCCGGGATTTTTCCTCCAGTGAATTGAGAAGCCGACATCTTCGATACAAAATTGCAAAAAAATTATTATTCCAACAGTTTGAATTAATTATGGATGAAACCATCGAACCGTCAGCTTGACTGAATTAAAAATTATAATTGCTAATAGCCTACCTTTTTACATAGAATTAGAAAGTACTTGGGAAATTTTGATCTGTGTGCTTACTGCTTATCAAAGACAGGATATTAAATTGAAGAAACAAAAACTAAGCAAAAAAGCGGTTTTTTACTAGGTAAAATAACAGAATAATTGGAAAGGTATTTGTTGGTTAGGTAGCACATTATTTACAAACAGAATGGTCGCTTCTTCTTGGCTGTCATTTCTACACTGTCGTATCCATGTTATGAGAATGGAGAATGTCTGCATTCCTCTCTGTGTTTTTTTTTAACCCATGTGACGTTGGAGGCGGAGTCTAAATATCCTTCTCTGGAGAGACAACTGTTCAATGTTTACATTCCACTTTGAGAGAAGTATTTTTTTGCCAGTAGAACAATTGATTATTTAAAGGGTTCAGTGATTCCAGCAACCAGTAACCATCTCTGCAGCGTCCAAAAACCATAGTTTTAGCAACCGATTTCAGCAACCAACTATTAGGTTCATACTTAAAATTTAAGACAGCTAGATAAGTTTGGACTGTTTTAAAGCTGGCTGGGTTGCAAAAGGTTCGATTCAAGATATATCAAAATAATTTGTTCATGTTCAAGCACAATTTTTTTTAAATGGTGAAAACTGAAATTCCTCAAGAAAAATTCCCATGAAATTAGTAAATATCTTAACACATTTAAACTTTAAAGGGATATCACTTGTGTGAATAATTTAATTTGATCTCCAGCAGAAATTGTTTTCAAAATGGGAGAGGAAATTTAAAAATTAGGTAATTTAGCTTGTAGACCCACATAACATATAAACAGTAAATACTTTGTTTTGTAAGAGCTTTCTGAGCAATATGTAAACGGGTAAATTTCGAGTTTAAAATTGAAAATTATTTTATGCTAGCCGAATAGAGCACATTGAATAATGCAGAAATCCATGTTTTTGAAATTTGTAAAAATGTGTGTATGCCCGCTGTGGGTGGTCCAATATTGCAAATTTAAAAATCCATGTTTCGCTTAGCTCCGTTGCTTTTAGACATTTTGAGCTGAAATTTGGCATGTAGGTGAAAAAATACAAATATCTAGGTAGGTTTTCGTCACTTTTTGAAAAATCGAGTTTTTGAAAAAGATACTAAATGCGTGTGAAACGAGAGATATGGTGAAACAGAAACCTAATAGTGTACCAATCCAAGCATCTTGGGCGTAAAAAATAATCGGAGTTGCGGTCATGCAGGTCACAATCTTCTTCAATAAATTAAATGTTTGTTTAACTTTTCGATCAATCGATTTTCATTTTATGTTCTTCATTTGTTTTCTTATATGGCAATGTAGACTCTACTTTCTACTTTCAGGAATGTTTAAATCTTTATTCTTCTAATCTTCAAGTTATGTAATAAACCGATTCAATTTGTACATAAATGTGTTCGTAAGGTTAGCTACATAACAGTAGCATATGCGAAAGCCACAGAGATGATAATCCAATTGAAAAATGTAAGCTGTATAAAAGGCACTTAAATTTCGCCGATCCTTTTAGGATTTTTAATATATGATTGACTTCATATTTCACATTTCTGATTCTGCATCTAATCATGTATCTTCGAGTTTTTTTGAAATCCCATGTCATCGGAGATGTTGGGATTATTGGGATTTTCGGGATGACTTGAGACTCATAATTTTTGTATAATTTATATTCCACTAACATTTTGATCAAATTTATGTTTAGACATAGCTCAGACAGATAAAAAAAGCATATAGTTTATCTCCAGGAAAATTAGGATTATTACGAAATGCTATATGAACAGACTTCTGAAGTCGTAAGCATCCAAATATCGACTCAACCGTCGTACCCGATCATTGTAATACCCGACCCCGTTAATCTGTACCATTGTTCTCGATAAAACAATGGCAATCCTCAGATTATGAACTTTAAGTCAAAAAGGTAAATTTTCAAGGGTCTCAGTCTCATTGACCGACCTCCAGTAAGTTTGACATCAGTTATCACTTTTGCTACATCCTCATTAAATTACATACATTTTCATGATACGTCTGCCTGCCTACTTCCAGTAATGTTTACTGTTTACTTACTCTACTCCGTTACTCGCATCACCTTGTCTTGCTGTCTGCAGTATGAAATACTTATATAAACTACATTTAGTAATAATTGATAGTTAGTGAATTTTCTAGATTCTTTGGAATATACTCACCCGGATAGAAAATTTAAAATGCCTGCTCTGATTTCAATTAGTAACATTGTGCGTTTGTACGTCAAAGTGATAACTGTAACTGAATTTGAAACGAGCATGCTAGTTTTTATCAAATGTTTTTTGACTTTTCATCTAACCACTGCAAATTATATTTTATACAGTAATTGGGGGAATAGGAAATTCACTGTGTTAAATAGTATTTCATTAAAAATATTTTGCCACTAACTTAACATTAACTTGGTAAAAACGAATGCGTTTGTATCTTACTAACTTACTGAATGCCAGAAAACGAGACTATAGATACATAAGATGTGTTTGTGCTTGCATGCAAATTTTAGTTTATGGTTAAATAACGTTGATCTGAAGCATAGACTACTAAAATTTGGTAATGCACTGCCATACAGCTTTAAGAAGCACTGACATAAGTGGCAACATATAGGTACTTCGTTTTGGTCGGCTATTGAGACTCCCAAAAATTAAGGAGAACCCTTTTTACTTTTAAGCCAGAAGTTCTATTGTATTTTAGAACAATGGAAGTGATTATGAAGTATCGGGTATGCACTAGGTCGGGTATTGGGGGTATACCAACCCAACAATGTTTTTTCGATGAAACAATGACATGACATTTTTTTGGGAATTACAGCATACCATAATATGCTTAAAAATTTTCACATTAAATAAAGTTGTAGAGACAAATATTTTACAAATGCTCTACGCTTGATATAGATACATATCTTATGTATTTATGCGCTATACGGTCTAAATAATAAAATTGTATTGTGGGATTGCACCATTTCCATTAACAAAATCCCAAATTTCATGATTTACGGTACAAATAGTATTCTTATCTAAATTAAACTCTGATGTAAATGTAAAATGTAAAATGTAAATATTACTAAAGTTCTCATTTGGGTAAAAGATTTTTCGTGTCAATTTTTTTTGTTCGTGTGCTTTATCTATTTACCAAACAAGATATTTACTCTCGTATCAATTCGGTATGATTACTCGTTGTTGTCATTATCATGAAAGCATTTATCAGCATAAGTAAGGTAGAATGGTATCTAAAATATTGGGTATGTGCAGGAGATATAACCATTAGTTTTGTCATTGTAATGGTTAACACAATTTTGATAACCTTGAACCCTAAACAATGCAAATAAAATGTTAACAAATGGCAATCATTAATACACCTACATATTTATCATTTTATTACTATATAATTATTCCTGAAATACCCCAATAAAATTAAGATAAGAATTTTATTATTTTTATAATATGTAACTAATTTTCATTCAAGCCTAAATATTATTTTCTGTATACTTTTTATCAACAATTTGTTGACATCTTTCAATTACATTTATGAACTCTTCCCTTTGTCCCCTAAACCACTCAGATCTTCCATCGCCTTCCTCTTTCGGTTCATGGCACTCCTTAAGCTGAGCATGAATCACAGCCTCAGCCAGCCTCCTGTTGTTTGTTGGCACTCGAAATACGTAGTCATAATCTATATCATTGTTCCGTTCCTGATCCCGAATCCTCTGTAATGGTTCACGTTTTGTCATACCAATTTTGTAATGATTGTACCCACCTTTTCCTGGATTCGCCTCTCTGTACATGTAAATGTATCCCTTACCATCGTGTTCAGATGGTCCTACAAAAATATACGAAATTATAAAATATTGGTAGTTTTTTTTAAATATTTCAAATATTTTAAAATATTTTACCCTTATCAAGTTTCTCTTTTGCTTCCTGATTTAAGACGACCTTCCCAAGATTCAGTGGTCTTGGCCTATCTAGATTTACTGTCAGTTTGACCTCGGGCTTCTTCACAGTTTTGGTCTCCAACACGTTTGGCTTGACTACTTTCTCTTTGTTAGCTCGTTTCTCAATAGTTTCGCGTGCCTTAGCGAAAAGTGAATCCAAATCCTTCCCATGTTTGCATGTGTCATATGTATGATCTTTATCTCCGCATATGACGCATTTCAGCTTATCTTGGGGCTTGGGTACTTCTTTAGCTTTGGTCTTATCTTCGGCTGTTTTTGAAATAGAAGGTTGAGCACCTCGAATATCCAAATTGTTGTTGGGGTCTGTATCGCAGGTTCTCCGATTATGACCTTGTTCACCGCATGTTCCGCAAGTTACCGTTTTCTTTGTCTCCGAACATTTGACGTCATCTAGTCCACTGGAGCTTCTGTAGGTTGAATAGTTCCGAACGCTGCCTCTTGATAAGCCAGCAGTACAAGTGGTGCTATTGTGACCAGTAATTCCGCATGTTCCACATGTTACCGTTCTCTTTGATGCTGCAGTGCTTTGACTTGACGAACAAGTGGTGCAGGTTCGTTTGTTGTGACCTGGTTGACCGCATGTGGAGCATGTGACCGTTCTTGTTGATGCTGTAGTGCTTTGACTGGATACACCGGTGGTACATGTGCGACTGTTGTGACCTTGTTGACCGCATGTCCCGCATGTCACCGTTCGCCTTGACGCTGGTGGGGAATCACCCAGCGAAAATATAGAAGCATGAGCAGATATAGTACTGGATCTACTGGAGTAGCTGCTGGTTTCTCGACTAGATGTGCAGGTCTGACTGTTGTGACCTTGTTGACCGCAAGTCCCACATGTGACCGTTCTTCTTGGCTCTGGATTGGCGTTGGTTACAGACAATAAAGCGCCGTAGGCAGATAAGCCGCCGTATCCACTACTTTTAAAGTAGCTAGTAGTACTTTGACTAGAGGAACCGTAGGAACATGTCCGGCTGTTGTGACCCGGTTGACCGCATATCCCACATGTTACCGTTCGTCTTGGCGCTGGTGGAGAATAATTATACGAATATCCACTGCCGTATCCATATGATGGTGTGGATGTGTTGTATGTAGAGTAGCTAGAAGAGCCGCCGCTATAGGAACCCGCAGAACATGTTCTGCGATTATGGCCAGCACCGCCGCAAATACCGCAAGCCATTTAAGTACGGTAGTAGTAGTTTACTTCTTGGAAGTGTTACCGTTTTGGGAGCTTGAGTCAAAAACTTTGAGTTCGGATCTCAATTTGCGTCTGAGCTTGAAACTCTCTCGTTTTGCAATATATATCTCTGCTAAGTATGCGTCATTCGTTTACTTTCATCGCAAAAAATGTCAATTTTTGTTTGATCAAATAGTGCGTAAAACTTGACCTTGCGAAACAAACTGAAAGAGTGAAGTAGCTAACTTATATTTTGTTAGGCTTAAAGGCTTAATTTTCCTTATAGATAAAGCTCTTGATCCAATGCGGTTGACACCTATAGTTTTTATAGTGTAAATGTTTCTGTGAGTCATAAATTGTATGATCTTATCGGTGGCTCAGTATTTGGTTTTTCATGTTTGCCTTATCTGGGATACATGTACTAAGCATATTATATTATTTGCAGGGAGTGATAACTGAGGGGAGAAACAGGGTTTTTCTCAATTTAACCCAGACATGTGTGACTCATTTAGTTTTATCTGACAGCTGGATATCGAAACAGTAAAATTATTAACAAAAGCTTTCATGTTTTGCACTTATGACATGTCAAATCAAAAGAATATATACTATTAGGATCTAATTTGTATAAGGAGGAAATTTTCGTATATCCATGTAGCTCAGGTGTGTGGATCTAAGCAAATTCATCAAATAGATTCAAGCACACTTGAGCTTCATTTCATTTTTGTAATGCTTTCATTATTACAACTTTTCTATTAGCCATGCCATAACTTTTTATGATACCTATCTGGGAATTATATGATTGAAAACTTTTGCTTGCGTAGACTATTGCGTGTCACATATTTTATTTATGATTACGCATTCAAAAATCATTGGGAACAATTGTGAAACAATTAAGTCTTAACATCGAAAGTTATACAGATAAAAAATACACGACATTTACGATTTGGAAATATGCTTTAATTGGTTTCGCATTCTGTTAACATTAGTTTCCAAACAAAAGCGTGAATGAGTCATTCCATTATTTAAGGTATGAATATTAGCTGACAGTCTTATCAGTCGGATTTGTTAGATATAGTGTATTAGCATATAAATATATAACCTAGATGTCCATTGAAGCTTGCAAGTTGCTCTTGAAGACCAACAGGTAATGAAAACCATTCACCTAACGTGAAATTTGTGTTATGGAGAGAAAGTTAATGATACTTGATTGTAATGTGACTCACTGTCTATCCAATTCTCTGAAAGTTTTTGGTAAGTAAAAGGAATTTGTAGAAGATATTTATTTGTTTCGTCGTATTAAATAAGTGAAATAGACTTGTCTCAATAAAAGTTTACTTAAAACTTATGCTTCGGTCATTATATTTAAAGAATACTTAGCATTTTTTCGTAATTTAAAAGCTTTTCTGTTCAGCCAGAAAACATAAGCACATCATCTCCCTGACAGCTACAAGTACAAATACTTATGAGTATACTAGAGAGTTACATAATAGGCCGATGTCGATTGTCGACTAATGCTAAGCATTTATTTAACTTTATTTTCAACTTTATTCCTTGCTTTAGGCTAGAGGTGCATTTGTGTTTTCTACTTTTCAGCTTAAATTTACGGCCAACGCTATAAACGCATTTTTCTGAGCTTTCAGTTTTGCAATTGTCAAATCGTTTTTAACCATAAATTATAAGTAAATTCTTGAAATTAGTTAAAACTAGCTTTCTTCCTTGAAATTTGAAATAGCACTCGTCAGAAATAGAGATGAAATATAATAAGAGTTTCGTTTTGATATTTTTGATAGTAGCATTAAAAAATATTGGGTATAGCTTGGGTTTAGCTTCCTTCAAGTCATATGGGACAAGGAAAACAATCAGTCTTCCGAATCTAAAAACTGACTTATTTCTAAAAGATAGCTCTTTATTAACGGAAGACGTAAACGATGCTATCATAAAAAGCCAAAATAGTTTGAGGATCAGTACTTTAAACTTTATTCAGACTCCCAGAACCAACTTTGTTTCAAGAAGATCCTCACATTTCTTTGTACTATATATGATATCAGATAAATTTATATATTCAAGTAAATATTTTGTCCCTAAAGAATATAAAACCATCTATCAGTTTCAATCTCCATCCTATATTCTGGCCTTCTATCCGTTTGGTTTGCCACTTATTAACAAATACATTTTGGTTTCTCCTTTATTCAGCACTTCCATTTTTGTAATTTTTGATAATTTTGGTAAAATATTTCTTTCTTGTGCACCCTGTGCCCACAATACAGAACAAGAATTCCCCAAAAATACATATTCCCTTAAACTTATTCAATTAAAAAGCATCACAAACAATGACAAAAATCTTACTAATGTTCAGTTAGCTTGGATTACTTTAAACTTTAAGGCAAACAGTACTAACCTGGTTGATAATAGAAACATTCAGAATTCGTTGTGTTCTTCCTTTAATGGAAGAAGCTAAGTTAAAAAGTGTTTTATAACCTTATTTTTAAAATTGTATAGCTGTGAAAAAACTAGTAGTTGTATAAATTTCCATCGCTATTTACCAACTTTTCGGAATGTAGATAATGGCCAAGGAAGACACAGCAAATATTCTAACTATTTTTCTTACGGTCTTGTCGAAGATGGATATAAACTGGCTGTGTTTATCGAGCCTAGATTTGGGATTACTTTAAATTTTGTATCTCTTCTTAAGCCATTTACTGTTTATGTATGGATTATTTGTGTTTGTTTCACAATATTTCTGGCAGTTGTGATAATGTTATTTAACCTTAATAACGCAATGTGGCAAATGTATGCAAGTTGCTTGGAACAATCGTGGGAAATAAGTGATAATAATTCGAGTAA
>JAQIXW010005613.1:0-10205 GCA_034700685.1 Willowsia buskii | reverse complement strand
TAGGTGGCCCGTTTTAATTTAACTTATTTAACGAAGAGAGGGCCACAACTCAATTGAATTTGTGTGGAAGCATGATTATTATTATTATTATTATTACTATTATGAGCTCAAGGTAGAAACTACAGAAGCTCAATTGTTAATATTTCAGAAAAGCTGAATGAACCGATTTGTAGTAAAATTAGTACTTATATGTACATCAATGGACACACTTCCACATATCAATGAAATCTACAGAAATATCATTATTGAGTCTCCCAGCTTTTTCCCACAGGACCCTCCTTTCATCCTCGTGACACACAAGTTGTTCTCAGGAAAAAGTCAACAAGTCAAAAAAGTCAATATGTTCATTAAATACCTAGAATTTTGTTGGAATAAATAATGTGTCTCATGATTCCCACTCGGTCAAAAGCTTATATACCATAAATATGTATTACGATGCAGTTATTATTGTTTGTACGCTGTCATACATGCATATCTTGTGAGCAACTCTCATCCAGAGAATCACAGAAACCATTTTCATCATTCACTCCTGCACCTTGTTATACTTTCCATAAAATAAATACAAACTGAGCTCTTGTATTTGCACCGTCATCCTGTTTTTTGACAAAGAAGAAAAGGAACGAGCCTGCTTTCTATCATTCTATCTATTATACTGTTTTCTTCTACGTCAGTGCTGTATTGTGCATACTACTTGTATTATTATGTATTCAAGCACTTGAGAACTTCTTCTTTTTGAAGTGTCTCACATTCTCCGCTGAGGAGAATGCTAAGATTCAATGCACTGTTTCCCAATAACAGAAGAAATACTTTTTTGACATCAAGAGATGCCAGCTTTGTTATTCCATGCAGTGGTGCATATCAAGGAGAAAAAAATATTGGTGAAGTAAAAATTTATCCATAAATACTTATCGCTCATCAACGATACTGGGGCGAAAGGAGATGATCTTCAAATGTTCTCTTCTCCCAAATCATCTTGCCTTGCCTCCTTGCCTTTTTTTGCTATGAGTGATGAAAGCTGCACAAAAATATGTTTAGTTTGCATACTGGACCCCTTCTCACCTTCAATTGCAACAGCCCAACAATTAAAATGGGATCTTAAATTCACGAACTCTTAATTGTTACCTAAAATTCTACATGCATTTAATATCTTGTAAAATATTTAACATATTATACTAACATTGTTGCATCTACTAATTACTATTAAACTGTGCATTTCTAATTAATCCAGAGGTGGTACCTTCACACCAAAAACACATCGTCAAGAAAGATGAAAACGTGGGCATCATCACTTCCACATAACCAAAGCAATTCTCAGCGAATTTTTTTTCCTTTCTGAGTTAATACATCAACCTGTTTATTATCACGCAGTTTTCATGTTCTGTAGACACAGCTAATCAAAAGGATCATTTCATTACTTTAATAAATGGCTAACCACGAGGTGATCTTTCAGTTGATCAGAGCTTGTCGAGTAATTTGAATACAAAATGAGGGGTTCAAACGAGACAGCCCAAAAGATGGACTGTCTACTGCTGCTTGAATTATAATTTACAAGAGAAGAGAAAATATATAATATTCAATAAAAAATATGCAGATGAAAAATGAAACAAATGGCTAAGTAATCATAATAATTATCTTAATGTGCTAGCATTTTACTACCTTTTAGTAGCATTAATTACACAAAGGTTAATATAAAAAACAAACGTCATTCCAAATAATGATTTTTTTCCAAGATCAGGGTCGATTCCTAACCGATTTCGTTTTTTTTAAGAAAAAAAAACTTTCTAAACTGCAGATGCATAATATTATGTTATTATTTCCGTAAACTCATTTTTTCCCTGAGACATCTGAAAATTCAACATGTCATTTTTTCCGCTCAATGATAACTCTCGATTCTTCTCCAGAAAAGGAAGAGTTGAGCAGATGCAAAAGTAGTTGAGCAAATAATAATATTGTTTCCACCGCATTTTCATGCAAAGTCCAGGTGGTGCTGTTCACCTTTTTGCCTTGAACAAGGCCACAAATGACAAACCGACACATTACCATTCCCATCAGCCTCCTCATGAGAGCAAATATTGTAATAACATAATATTTGTGGAAAAGGGTTAATATGATATGCGCCAGTATGAGTATTTGTATAAGTAATCTCATCCCCCAACTTAAATCAATCCTGAAGAAAGACCTTCACAGTTATTATGCATACATCATCCCCTCTGCCCTTATTATCTTCATACATCATCATATCCTATCTTAACTCTTTTTTCCTAGAGAAATTGAGAAGCCAGCAGACTTTCAGATTTTAAATCTGGAGTAAAAGAAGAGAAAAAACTGCTTTGTTTGCACAAAAGTGAGAGAGCAAACATCAAAAAGAATGAAAAAAATCAGTGACTGAGAGAGAGAGAGAGAGTGGAAGTGTGTACACAGCAATCAGGGTGATCCCTTGAATCACTGTGATGGAAAATAAAGAAGTCCTTAAGCGGGTCAACCCTTTCCTTATTTTTCATATTGAATTTCATATACACTTCCTTTTTTGTTGCAGTTGTTGTTCTGTTACGAGATGTAATTGTTATAATACGCATCGCTTCATCTTGTTCCGAGGATCCGTGCCATTACTTGTGATTATGTATATCGCTCCGATACTCTTTTCAATTTACTTTTTTTTTCTCTGTTCGCTCAGAGTGGAGCCGACTCTTTTTTTTCTTGTGAATATGATAATGAGCTTATATTTTTCTCTCCTCCTCTTAAACTTTACACTTTTCCGATTGTTCATGTGCGTTTAATGTCATAAAGAACAACAAAGTTTCAAGAAAATCAGCTTCGGTCTGGCTTCATCTGATAAAAAGAAGTAGTTTGTGAGAAGGGAAGGTGTTGCGTATGAGTAAATACGATAAAAACTTGGAAACGCTTGAATTGAATAAGCCTTTACTCTGCATTTTGCTTTCTAGCAGAGCAATCAAGTCGAGTCGATTTTCTTAACCGCAAAAATAAAAGAACCCGACTTCCCCGACAGTTGCGTATGTAACTACTTCCATCTTGTTGGGTCTTCTAACGATGATAATAATAATGTTTAGGACGATGATGATGAGTTCATTCACGTGTGACATATCGCACGCTCTTGCCGTTACTTTAGGTATTTTTCTTCGGATTTCTGGTAAGTATATGTACAAACTTCAAACAAGGTAAAGTTTTTAGTGTTGCATCTTCGCAAAGGTACGCAAAGGGTTTGTGGTCAAGGTCATAAAACCCATTTTTTAATGCAGGGAAAAAGAAAACAAGCTTTGCATTGTTCATTTTTAAGCTGATTGATATGTTCTTCAAAATATGACAAGCCATATGCATCTAGTACCTATTCCTATGGTATATAAATTGGTCCATATTTCAGGGGACAACAGAACAAACACTTATGGACGCGTGACAAAATTACATCTGCAACAAGCAGATTCTTCAGATCCAGCTTGCGAACCAGAATTTTTATATGAATTCGACTGGAAATTCCTCAGAAAGCATTCCAGGATTCCTTTTAAGTTTCATGAAGGTTATAGAATTTATTATCTAAGCATTTTGTTAACTGCATATTATTAAGTTCGGTCTCATTAGCTGGGGAAGATAATAGCACCACTCTAGTATCATAGGAGATAGGAGACAAAGGTACATACAGTGTAGATACATGATGTAGTTTTCCCCAAGAATCACACTTTACTCCAGTTTTGTGAAATAAAATCAGATGTGAATGTCCGCAAAGTGCACAAGCACAATTTACATTCCTTCATTATTTCTTTCTTCTTATTCATCTGCTAAAAGGTAGAGCAAGATACAGACACAACGTGCATCATAACAAGCTGTACAACAGGTTCAAGCCATAAGCCCCATAATCAGTCGCAGCTGCATCCGGTCCGGCCGGTGCTGAGCGTTGACGAAGGCGAAATTACTCTTGTTTTGCTTCTTTATCAACATCAGAGAACTTTTAGAAGAAGCGTCAATATTGCAAGTGGCCTAAAGCCGACCTACACATTTTCTTCAGCATATCTTTCTTCACTCCTCTTCACCATCATGCCTGCCTTTTTACTAATCCACTTGTTTAGCTCACTAGCTGAGATTTGGCGATCGCCACTCTTCATTCAGCTTAGATTCCCAGATCACATTTCGCCACCGTTTTTACATCATCAATAGCCTGTGGCTACTTTTCTTGATGGTTAATTGGGATGATTCATAATTATAATAGTTTCGTAAACTCTGGTATAAATTTAGGCATGTTCTTATTGGATCCGTATCAGCATCAACACAAAATTTACAAACTCATATTTTCAAACATTTTCAAATGCATATACCTAATTACTTATTATACTCTTTTGATTATGCTCAGTGAATGATGTCATTCGGATAGAGTCCAATGATAAAAAGAGGAACCAGCCATAAAATGTCTATTCATGTGTGTGCTTTCTCATATTAACGGATCATATTCATAATATTATAGTTTCAAAACAAGTGTGTGTGATATGCATGCAAGTAGCTTGCTGTTTTTTTTTACTTAATCATTCAACGCAAAATTGTTTCCTTGAATTCCCATGTAAAATGTTAGATTTTTATGCAGATAGCAGCTGCGAAAACGTATAGTATAAACATTGTAATATACGCTTGTATGCATTAAAAGTTCAAGCAGGCATCATTACTCAGGTCTTATTTTGATCTGAAAAAAGAGAATGTCCAAATGTTGTTGTTATTGTTAGTATTCTCCTCTTCTCTCTGGTATTATGATATTCCATTATTAACCTATCTATTAACTTGCATTATTATTATTGTTGAAGAAGTACATATTATTGTACTTGCGCTGACTTATTTTCATGTGGCGAGTGTATTTTTTGGCATCGGATTGTTGCATAACAATGCTCACAATAATTTTACATAAAACTACATACATTCATCCACTCTCTACGAACAATTTTCAGTTACTCATGTTGGGTATGACTAACTGAGAATGGCAGCCAGGCTGAAATTTCTTGGAAGCACCTGCTCCTCTTTCTGTTTTGTTGTCTTGTGAGTAATGTTACTATCTCTCTTGGATTTTCATACTTTTTTCGGAAAAAACTTAGACTTTCTTATTTATATTATTACGACGCTGATGAATAAAAAGCTTTCAACCATGTCAGCATCATTGACACTCTGTGCTTTGCTTGTCTTGGGAAACCGGTTTCGTGGGAAATATTTTGAGAAAATTCCCTGCTCGTTGGTCCTTAGATGAATGAGTGCGTGCTACTACATGACTTCGTCACCATCACCGGCGCAGTAGTAACTACCACTAGATTACTCCTCCTGTGCACCAAGTAATTGCTTTTAAGTATGTGCAGAAGGTGTCCTCCACACACAGAGAGACAGGGAAGTTGGTTTTTTATGATATAGCCTGAAAATATGATGCAGGTACTCATCTAACTTTTCCAAACGCATTGTCAGAAGATCGCTTCAACAATTCTTCCTCGGGTCGTAATCAAAAGGTATGTGCAAACGTTTCAAGGTGTTTTGTTTCCTTTTTCAGCTGTTTCAGTCCATTTCCGCTTTCATGAAAGAGTATTAAAATTACTACTTGTATTGTAGTTCTGAGATGGTATCTGCTCCTGCTTGACCATTTGCAAATAAGTTTTTAATATATTTGGTGGATTTGAAATTATATTGCGTTGTTTTTGCAAAGAGCCAACTGCATATTCTATAGATGCTGATTATACAGATAAGATCGTTGGAACGGAAACGTCCGTTGCAAGTTTTAGGGTAGATTTTTAGAGAAAACATTTTAGTCTTGAAGATAGAACGTCGTATTTGCCTGAAAGGATTACAAAATGTTGTAGATACATAGCCCATAATACATGTATTATGATTCCCTTTATGCTTAAAAGCATACTGATTTTTTTTTTCAGTTGTCAACAAATCATGCACATTTTCATACCATCAGACCATTATTCTTATCTGGACTCTTTTAATCAAAAACGTCTTTAAAAAATGTAAGATGTAAATACATATGTGAGGGCATGGATTTTTTCATCATTCCCTTTAAACCGGCTTAATTGCATACATTTGTATGAGTCATATCATCATGTCTCTTGATTTACTTCAAAGAGAAAACACTGACATAAATGAAGTTGAAAAGTGTCCTATTCCACCCTTATTTTTATTAATAAGTCCCAATGTAAATAAATGTCCCATCCGAATGAGTTGTGATTTGAGTCCTCCTTCTTATTCTTGCTGCTCACGATTATGCTGGAGTCTGTTCCATAGCCACGCAACTTTCTGCCTGCCTTCTATTTTTTGTCACATGTGTGTCATATGGACCACGTCTGCACTGCTTCTACATAATATTCATCGGTTACACATGTTCTCGTCTTTGTCCAAGGTCACTACTCACTTACGTGTGTAACGCAAAACGCGATCTACTTTGTTGTATGTACCTTTTACCCTAGGACCCATTTTCATAGTTTTATATGTGTTTAGTTCATTTTTAAAGTGGTTGTGATGTCTGTTAGAACATAACTTAAATTCAATATTTGGACTTATAAAGTGCATAGCATCAAGGGTCCAGTACTGGATTGACATGCGACATACGATATTCCCTGCTTTATTTATATATATTATTGTTATCTTGAGTGATGACCAGATCGGGGTCAGAAATGACGGGATATAAAGGGATACACATGCTATGGCACATAATATTGTTTATATTCAGGTATTCTATCTGACTGGACAGATGCAATGGTCGAAAAAACAATGCAGCTGTCCAGTCCGGATTTCTTTCGTCCCTAAACGGCTCACCAGCGGGTTACCTGTTGGGAGTGCTTCTTGTTTTAATGCGCACGAATGCCTAGGCATAGGCATCAAATACCACTTTCTTTATTACGAGGCGTGTAAAACATTTCCCCATTACAATTCCATCAGACATACCTACTTCAAGTGGAGAGGTGGTATGCTATATACTCCTCTGACATAAGAGTTCTGTGTTTTTTTAATTGATGCATCTGCGTAATTAGCAAGTACAAATACATTATTAACACAGCAAAATCGTTTCATTTTTCAATTATTGCCAACTTTAATTGCTGTGCAAAATGGGCAATTAAAATTGGATACATGACACTTTCCCCTGTATATTGTAACCTGATCTGATACATAAGTCGATCTGACACTTATTATGGTTAGTCGATCAACATAATGAATAGGTAGGTGTTATTCCAGCTACAATTTCCAAATAAGAGCAAGAAATTAGCAATTAAATAAACAAGCATCTAGACATAATGGTAAATCAGGAGGCACGCCGATATAATTAGTGACCTCTCTGCAATTTTCCTAATATTCTAATTGCCTGTTCTGATATTCATGAGTTTCGATTGCATGCAGACAGAAAAAAGGTCTACTTTGCCGTCTTTTGCAAATGACACCCGATTCTTTTAGACTGCAGGTAAAAATCACCACAAGATCATTAGAATAGAAACCAGACCTTTTTTTTCATTATATTTTGTGAATGTCTGATCGGAAAAAAAAGCTTTGCAAAAGATATGACTTTGACTTTCTACTTGACCTATTATCAATTTCTTGTCTACGGAGGAGCAATTCTTGGTTCAAACCATATGAGAATCAGAACTACCCAACAGAAAAAAAATGTCTGGAGAAATTGGAATTATTGTACATGCATTACAAAACTTGTTTTTCACTTTATTCAATTCACAAAAACATTTGCCACTTTTTTTCCAACAGAGAGTTTAGTAATTTATTCCATTTCCAGTAACATCATCATGCAAGGAATGTGCCTTTTGCCACAAGTTTGCATGTGATACTCTATATTTAAATAATAATTTCACCTTATTAATTAATCATACTTAATATCGAGGGTACAAAAGTCTAGACAAAGGCGACAGAACATCAACATAGGTACACTTTTTTTCGCACACAATCACAAAAATTATCGAAGTAAATCATAAAAACACCTTTTGAATAGCCTTATTGATAAATGCAACAGAGAAAAGCAGTGAAATGGAGTGACTGTTACCCGTACCAATTTCATTATCCTTTTGCCAAGATGTTGCATGTGAGAGAGTAACTGGAGTAATTTTCCTCATGCATGTTTTCTTAAGCTGAACGTAATGTGGAGAAAGGATTAACATGATACATGTTTATTTAATGACATATAGACCATTTTTAAACTTTCGATTTCAGATTGAAACTATTGGTTTCGTTTATTGTTTGCCATGCATGCATCTAGTGCCAATGTTTTGAGTTTTTTATATTGAGAAAATAATTACAAAAGAAAATAAATATATTAGCATGAAATCTCCAGGTTCTTTCTTGGACACCTTCAACTTTCGATAGTTTACTTAATTATAGAACCTGATTGTGATATGTAAAATATGTGATATGGAGAATTCCTGGGAGGATAAAGCAAACCGTTTTTTTTTTTGCTGCATTGCATGCAAGTCAGTCAGATTAACTAGAAACTCAAATCTCATTTTAAGTGATATAATGCCCAAAGCAGTTAATTCAGGTAGTCGGAGTGAACTAGAGACCTGAGAGGCACTTTCTGTCTTACGACGCTTTACAATTTTTAATCATAATATTCGTTTCCTCGTAATAACAAACAACTATGATTTAGCAACATCGCTTACCCCACTCTTGGTTACATCATCACATCTTGTAGTCCACTGAAATCAAGGTCTCGAACCAACAATTGAAAGAGTCAGTCAATCGCCGAGATTTCTATGCTTATAAGAGAAGAAAGCAAAACAATTATTCTAATTCTACTTTAAGAAATTAAATACGACCTTTTATACGAGTAGTCTATTTTCGAAAGGCTTTTTATACGAATGTTTTAGAGACTAGGTTGATATGTTACCGTATAGCTATGTTACCATATCTTTGACATTTGAAATGCTATTAGATGCTAATTTGGAATCTCAAAAGCCCTAGAGCAAACTTGGGTCGAACTTTGTCTAAGAATCCGACGAAAAGGTGATACCAAAATTATTGGTTCAAACTTCAAGTATTATTGAAAAAACATAATTCGATGTGACATGCAAGATTGCATGTGGCTTCTCCAAGTGCGTTTACTTACAATGAGCACTAATTAGCTACGGAACAGACAAAATTGAAGGCATTAGGACACCTGGACGACTTTTATCATTTTGCGAAATTAGCGAATGCATATTTCCAGTATTAGCATGTATGGAACTCCAAGTCTGCAATATTTTTTCAAAGAAAGTGAGAACTTGTTTCCGTATGAAATAGAAACTAGATCAGATTTTACAATTTTGATCTTCGGAGGATTTTGCATTAAAAAGAGTGTAATAAATAAATATGAAAAAAGGGTTAAAAACTGTGTTATAGGAACGTTTGAGAGATCGAGGCCATTTTATTTTCCAAGCTCTGGATTACAGGTATAAATTGAACCTCAGAAAAATAACTTAAATGGCAAAGCAGCAAAAGTGAGGATGAAAGAAAATAAATTGTTGTGAGAAACTAGAGAAAAACGAGTTCATGAAACTCGTTGTCTATATTACATACCCAATACTGAACTGATCCCTCAAAAACCCAGACGGAGAGGCTGTAAATAACAACCCTAATACGAGGGTGCTTACGGCAGCTATTTCATTTCCTATTTATCCTTTACCTTTGCCCCTTTATTTTAATTTTGTTTTAGGAAGCCTTCGAAAGGGTATATCCACTTATAATTTGATAAATTAAAAAATATGAGCACATTCGACGTTCTCTGCCTTCCAACTTTTTTTTACCAATCCTTCGCATATGCCCAAGTTATTTTTTGTAGGTGATTTACCATAATGAATTATGATTACACATTCATTTCTTGTAACTTTGTTTCCAATAATGTTCACCGTTCATACTGCGACTGGCACATTTAATGAAACCCAATAATAAATGAGTATTTCAATTTTCTCAAAAATTTATCTTCATGAAAGAAGCGCATGATTTCTTCCGAAAAAAATGCTGCCTACAAAGCAACGGATCATAGATCACGCTTTGTCAACCTTTATAATGCGACCACCTAAATATTCAGGATTATAACAGCGTAAACGCTTTAGAGATAACAGCATGTTTTTCACCAGTTTTTAGCGGTGTCATCATCACAGCTTGAAAGAGAGCCTTAGCCTTACATAATAGAATAGATAGCTGGAACGGTGCACTCAAGAAGATGCACTTCCTGTATTTACAAATACAATTGC
>JAQIXW010005612.1:0-10206 GCA_034700685.1 Willowsia buskii | reverse complement strand
CTCGTGGTGCTGGAGAAGAACGTGGTCCACCTCGTGCTCGTGTGCGGTGAGGCAGCATGCAGAACAGCCTTTTGGGATAAAAGGATCTTCATCTTTTGGGGTGAAGGAATCCTATGCGGCTGCTGATGCAATCTTCTCGCGCTCGACCACAAGGTCATCTTGAGAATCTCAATGTCCAAGAAAAAATGTAACGGTTTTGTGACAGCTAGTGTAAATCCATATATTTTGAAAGTTGACACAAATTTTCAGGGTTATGGATACATGGCGTTTGTTGACACAACTAAGCTTGACACTGCTAAGCATTTTCTGGATCTAAGTGCATTAGGTCGTCCGTTTGAGTTCAGGATATGGATACTTATGTTCATCTCTTTTTTAAGTGTTAGCATCTATTGCTTTATTTGCAAAGTAAGACAACCCGTTATAGTAATATTTTCAATCCTGCTGGACGCATTGGAATATTCACGGGTGCACAAGACTCACGGCTTGTATGTGTGTGGCGGGCATTGTGTTTGATTTTATGGCTGTATGTAGCTTTTGTTTTAAGACTTTTCTATACATCAGACATGTACACTTATTTAACTATAGAACCAGAAATTAAAGTGCCTAACAGTTTTGAGGAATCTGTAACGAGTCCAGAGTTTGAGATTTTAGGTGAAATGGAACATGCCTTATCAGTTTTTAACCGGGTCAATGCTGATCTTCAGTTAAGCAGACTTAATATCTCGAGATACAACAATGTCCTTAGAAGAGTTGCAACTAAGATATTTGGAGTTAACCTATTATTGGATGAAGCCGACCTAGGATATGATCCACACACTTGCTTGGGTTTCTACAAAGCCTAAGTTCATTTTCCAAATAAGGAAATTGGCATATCACAACAACACTTGGTTGGATTAAAAATGTGCAATGAACCCTTGTGGTTATCCAAATGGTGACAACGTTACATCTGTGAATGCCAACAAATTTATTTTCTTCTATGGCTACCCAATTTATTTGCATGACGACATATCATCTATGGATATTTTTGCATTGCTAATGATCGGAGGAAAAAAGACGATCAAGAATCGGTCTTCTACAGTATTTAATACCATGAGGGGCTGGAGGGCTCCACACGATCTTAATACATTTTTTCAGGAAAGAATAGTGGCGAGACTGGAATTTACTGGAATCCTAGGAAGATGGATAAAACTAACAAATGTGTATTTGCTTTCTAGAAAATTCAAAAGCATGGAAATCGATGACATGAATCTTAAGAACATAGTCAATGTTGTGGTTACTACGACTCCTGTAAAAAAACTTTATTTTAATAGGCAATTAAAGAGTAACTCCAAGAGAACTGGTAACTCCAAATTTTCAAAAACTGTCTCTATGGTAATAGTTCGATAGTTTACCTTAAAATATGCAACTATACCACGTTGTGGGGTCGTACGACCTTTGGAGCATAATTGGTGACCATGGAAAGTGGACCAGCCAAATTTGAGTGTTTTTTTTAGCTTTTCGATCCTTGGACCTACATAGTTCGTCAAAATTTTTAAATAAAAATATCGTCCTTCAAAAAGAACTTTTAATGCTCGTTTAGATGTCCTATCATTCATTTCTATAGATGCTCTGTGTCTGAATCTATGATTATTTAAATTTAAAAATTTTCCAAAATTTTGGAATTATTGTATAAAACATCATTTTAATCAAATAATGTCACCAAATTTACCTCACTAATCCGTCTCAGTTTAAGCGCGTGCGTTTTTGTACCCATGATTGAAATATCAGAGAAATCTGAAAAGTCCACTAGAATTGTCAGATGAACGAAAAAAATTCACGTGCGTCAAAAAACTGACACTCGTTGCTAAAAAGATGATAGGAGTTGATAGAAAGCATAATTTTTAAATCTGAAAATACACGATGTAGGAAATCGCATAAGCTTCCAAACGCTATATGAATCACAAATTTGTAAGGAGTTTATATGTAGCTATGGTGAAGAAGTATTATGTGCATTGTGCTAAAAAGGAGTTGTTTATGTTTTCGAAAAGAATAAAATTATATCTTTAAGGCGTTATTGATCATTCAAAATTTAAGGAATCTAACACAATTAAAAATATTATGGTTGTCCATCTATTACAAATTTAAAAAAGATAAATATTCGGAATTTATGAAACAGGTAGATTGTTTTCGCAAATATCATTTTACATTTAGCATTTACATTTTAAACATAAAAAGCTTATAGCTTTATCCAGGATACAAATTATTTAGATTTTGTATGAATTATTTATCCAACTTTTATGCTACGATGACGTCGACTGTACTTAGTTCGTACTTGAAAAAGTGCTTCCAAACCCAGAATATCGAGACTGGACTAAAGTTTGGTTTCCAATGAGCTGCCGATTTGGTGTGAACTATTTTACAGCTTTGGAATTCTGTAGAACCGGCATGTTTGTTGCCTGTTGTGCGTTTGTTGCAATCAATAGGGCTGCAAGAATATTAAAAGTTCTTGGATTAAACTTAAAGGTAAAGGACTTTAAGGATTTTCATGTACATTATACTTGTTGCAGACTCTTATTGAAAAAGGAGGAAACCCCAGTCTATGTTTGCACTTTTATAATCAAGACGATTGGATTCTGGGGTTTGGTGACATCTTGCTGGATCTCTGTAAAAGGCAATATCCAGACAATATCTTTACTCGTTTACATTACCTTCGTCGTTGTATTTGTGGGCCTATTTGTTACTCATGTAATTGGTCTTCCAATGATTTGTACGTCAGTGGAAATGACTGCCGATTTAGTTACGTTACATTGTCTTAGGGCAAAACTTTTATTTGCAAGGCGGAGGTTGAGAATTAGGAAAATAAATTTGTTAAAATCTTTAGCCACCAGTCCAGTAAAAATAAAGTATGGCCAGTTTTGGGTCCTCGGGGACGAATTTTTGAAGGAATATGTGTGGCTACTAATATTACGTAGTTTTGATGCAATTATGATGATAGATATAGATAACTTTTGCGTTTATAAGTGCTCACAAAATGCTTGTTAGTGTCAAAAGAATACATGCAGTAGTGTTATCTACTGATCTTCTATTTTGAGAATTTATAGCAACAAAACCATTTTTATTGTTTTGTGAATTACAAATGCCAAAATATTTAGAGCTATTTTCATTTACATGTATTATAGGTAACAAACTCGGCAAGAAACAAAAGCATAATAGCAAATCAATAATGCATTATAAAACACTCGTGGTCACGTAGTCGAAACGGGCATCCTTTAAGACAAGATAATACTTAATATTTTATATCATTCCCTCTCCTGATTCTATTTTATGTTTTATTTTAACAATAAAATAAGTATGTGGATGTGTTTATGAATGTATATTATTATCTATACACTGTTAAGTCACTTAACAACTTAACTTAACTTAAGTATTAAATATAGTTTTTCTATTTAGAAGTAGCAAGTCTATTGTTCGCTCTGTACAAAATTGTTGGAAAACTAGAGGTGTAGATTTTTCTACAAAGTTTGAAATTCCTAGCTCCATACACAGCACCTTCATTGACCAAATTATTCGTTTTAAATGCCTAATCTTTTTAGCTCGTTCTTTTGTCTTTAGCATTTTAAGCATTTTTGAGGATTCGCAGTGCAAATCTGCGACAACACCATACACTCCCACTACCACCAGCAATCCTTCGATTCCTGCTATTATAAAGAACAGAGTAACAGGTATTTGAAAAGCAGTAACACTGGGTGCAAGTAATACCCAAAAGCTCAATATTTGTGCAACTCCTCCAATCATAACTCCACTTATCAATGTAGATTTCACAGAATGATTTATAAGATTTGTTAATATAGTCAAAGCTCTGGTGACAACAGTAAATTCTTTAATAGCTTTATGACTTATATTTCCATCTTTAGAGAGAAACGATTCGGCCCATCTCTGAACAACTTTAGCATAAAACGACAAGCAAATTGGTGCGATCATAAGATCAAGAGAAATCACAGGTCCGTACATACATAAAGTGCTCCATATGCCGTAATTCAGAAAAAATATTAGAGCATATTTACATAAAATTAAAAGTGGCAATTCGGGCGACTCAAAGCAAAACGAAACTAAATCTGGTATAATGTTTAAGGGGACTTCTGGTTGAAGACAACATGCAATACTTATCGCAATCGGTAGGGCACGTACTATCACTTTCTGATTGTAATTTGCAAAAAATACTGCCAACTTGACCTTCATCGGAAATTCCACTGGTATGAGCTGTTTTGGAAGATTTGCTTCCAAAGAAACGACGTCATTCAGAAATTCAGCCAGGTCCTCTGCCGTATGCAATCGTTCCAAATATTTGATAGATACTGTGAGAATTATTGTGAGTACAAAGAGTGTCTGTACATCTTTAGCCAAATGATTGTGATTTGTGAAAATGAGACGTAAAATGTAGGAAACAGAGAGACAAGAGCATAACAAAAACCGAATAAAAAATCTGTTTCTTGATCCATTAAGCACTATGATATGATCATAATTAGTTTTGCCTTGATGTTCAAATCGTTTTCCTGCAAGTTTTGGAAATGCGTTGTTGGCTTGTAAGAAAAGTGAAACAAAACTTCTTGAAAGAGACATACTGTTTGAAAATTAACCGATCTTTGATACTTCCTAATAATATTTAGTAACAAAACGCGGAAAATTCCTTATTTTGCACTTCACTTTAGTTTGAAAGTTGAAGAATAGAAGTCCAAACAGCAAGTAAGATAGGTTGATAAAAATAATAGCATATAGAAATTACAAATTTTATACATAATGTTATTTAAAATTAAGAACATGATTTGGGTGTATGCTGTATTGACAAGGAATAAAGAACTTCAAAGATTTTACCAAGGAGAACATGATATTTGTGGAAAATATTAAAATCTTCACTTTTCCAAATTAACTTTGTTTCGATCATGCAAAAAATAGCTACATGCCCACTTTTACAAATATACCACAAACAGTTGGAAAGCTTCAAGCAATGCCTTCTACGTATTCGTGAATATGTAACTCTGACATACACATCATTCAATTCGATTTGTCCTTTTGTGTGGTCGTAGTCGTAAAATCTGACAGTTTATTATAACTATAAATAATTCAAACAAAGAACGTTTAAGGTAACTGACGCAAAAGATTTTACGTCGACATTACAATTTGTATTGAAAGGTCACATGAAAATGCCACAAGTTTGAGAGATGGTTTATAAAAATACAGAAGTACATAGTAACCTGGTGAAAAATACTTTCAGAATGAGAACTTAACGTACAATACATGTTACAGGAAAACTATGAAGCAAATATCGTGATTTCAAAACTAACTTGACATTTATCTACCTAGTCGAGTCAAAAAGGTACTATTCATTACTTCTAAGTGCATTGCAGTCTTTAGTGCAATTTTTTAAACTCTGAAATGAGTCTCTACATCTATTAACCGCACTGGTCATAATTATAAATGAGCATAAACTCATCTTTCCCAATATTCTCGCATAAAGTTACTGAAAATATGATTTGACTGGCATATGTATTTATAGCTTCAAGATTTTTTAATAGCATATCTAACTATGAACAGTTCAAGACTGTTTTCACAACACGGATGAAACGCAATATTTAAGGTGACTTGGCAAAAATTCCTGAATGATTTCAACACAAAATCATTGAACACTGACCTCCTTTTAAGGTAACTATGTTAAAATACCAAGAAGTGTGGCAACGTACAATAGCCTTTGTATAAAGTGATTGCTCAATGAACATTCCACCAACTTGAGCTGATATGAAAATTCTTACAGATAATTTTCAATGATTCACCAAGCTCAGCAAATAATTCCAATATCTTTCTTCAAAATATTTTGCAAGAATTCGCATGTCTGACTTTTTGCTAAATAAATCCTTGTAATAAATTTAGTCAACGCATAAATACCCAAAGTCTCTAATTTTGAACTTCCCTAGGCGTCATATTAACTAGAAGATATGAGGGTTCTCCTGTCAATTATCCTTTTAGCCCCCATTTTTATAGCCTTAGCTGAAGGTGGCCATTCCCATCATCAAAAAAGCGTTCACAAGAAGGCGGCAGGTGCTCCAGGGAAACAAGTGGATCCTTTTTGTGGCCCCAATTGCGGCTATTAAGGGGGATGGGCGCAGTGGTGTTGCGGAACAGATGGACAGACGTATTTTAACGAATGTTACTGTAATTGTTGCGGTAAGCAATTTATTTACGTATAAAAACAGTAAACACGATTTTAAGACTTGAGAGTTGTAATAAGCAGAAACTTTAATTTGTTTTGAATAGGGAGCGAGGTGGCCTTCTTTACTTCCTGCGAGCTAAAAAAGTAATGGCAATGCAGATGCGAAATGGGGAAAACGGTAGATTACGTCATTTTGCACAGTTGTCAACTTATTTTTAATAAATCAAGGCAAACTTAAAATATTTACAATCATTTTTATGCAATTGTATTAAAACTTTGATTGCAAACAATGCCAAATATTTAAAATATGAAGTAATTTGTCATTTATTGCTTACAGATCAGTGATAATTAAAGAGACGTATTAAGGTTCTCCCTACATGTAAATTTATAATGGGTTAGAAATATCTAAAATTTAAGAAGCTCTCAAAGTACAAGCACTAGCCTTATTGTTCTTGCCAGCAGAAAATTTAAGACTTGTGGTGCCGTACCACGTTCATAATAATTGACCGAACCAATTTTCACTCTAATATCCTGGCATGCTTTAATCATTACTATGCATTTATTTTTCTCAGTATTTCTCAAAGTTGTGAAAGCAGATAGTCCTTGCCTATGTCTCCATTCAGAAATCATCGCTCTACTCAAACTGTCGATCTTTCCTGGAAAGAAATAACCAACAAGCATCCCCAAATACAGGGTCACAATAGCATAACTAGCACATACAATACCAGTCAATGAAGTAGTTGCACGGAATTCTCTTTGCAAAAGTACGCTTGCAAACGGCACTGTCATAAGCATCAAATATCCATTAAAAAGTACTGCAAGTTCGGTTTGAAAACATTCAATTACCCAAGTTAAATAAATTTGTAAAGACCGATATGCTGAAATCCAATTATTTAGCTGTCGATTTGGTGAAAATACTAATTGCATTTTATTTTGAGGTTGTAGTTTTAACGCTTGAGTACGTAAGTCTGCAAAGTGCTACACTACTTGCAAAGGACTGTGTTAGAATTGCGGACCCGACAATCGCCGATTTTAATCCTGCCTCATTCTCTTTGTCTTCAAAGCGGATTAGCTGACAATGAGAACAATGAAAATCAAAATTATGCACCGAAAGGGTTCTTTACGCAAAGGGTCCTTTTTGTATGCAAAAATTTTGTTGTGACTTACACTTTAGTTTACGTACTGATGTTGGTTAAATACGAGATACATAGTTATGTGCATCTTCATTAACCACACATGGTGCAGTTGAAAACAAATCTGCATCACATATACGAATACGTTTAAATAACAATGCTTAAATGCTTAAATAACATGCTTGAATCCAAAAAACAACATAAAATCTTTTTTGCTTTGCACATTATAGTTCGACCTAAACCTTATACACTACATTAATTCATAATTTACTTATTTAAAAATGAAAATGTAACGCATGCCAGAAAAGTGTGTATTGTGGCTAAATTAAATAATAAATATGTATATTCCCCAATATATCTTTCACTTGTTTTCAATTTGCTGACTTCTGTATAGTCATGCTTAAATTGAATTAATTTTTTGTTGCAAAAGTAATTGATGCATCCTTCACTAATGATTTTTTAAATCACCTCTGGTTTCATCATTTTAATGACAAATACTGATGGGTACCGAATATGTTAAGAGGTGATTTTACATTTTAAAATATCATGGAGCAAAAATCTATCATATAAGAATTGCAGCATCCATGGGATATGATGGTTTGATTAGAGCATTTTGATAGTTATTTGGTTAGTTCTGTGCTTTTACGAATGAACAAACGCTATAATATTAACATGATGATCTACGTCTTCAGAATTCTTGAGAATCTCATACCTATACAGAAAGATCTCATGTTATGCACATCTTACAAATGACGGCTTTAATTACTTTAGATGCTAGTATAAGTAGTTTTTTAAAACGTACGGTACCTTCATCAGTCCTGCCTTTTATGCGACCAGTCACTTTTTTCCCTTTTTCATTGTTCTTTTTCTTGCCTTTTTTAATCCTATTAAGGTCGGCTATCCTTACACTCCGCATTTCTTATCATACCATCCACTGATATTCTGCAGAATTCGAGTATCGCTGGGCACTTCAAGGATTTTATTTGTCTTTTGGCTTCTAATAAATGGGTTGAATTTATTAGAAACGATTTCTATAAGATGAAATTGCAAATGAACTAAAGATTTGATGGAAAGGAACATTCTTATGATCAGGGTCAGTCGACTCAGAAACCAAAAAAAAAATCATAAAGTTTTACAATGCCCCATTTCAATAGCAATTTATGACTGGTATACATTTCTGCCACTGCGGAAGAAAAACTCACCTCTTAAATAATGTCCTATAAATACTCCAAACATTCTATATGAAAGCTTATATAAAAATTATGTATAGCTAGTTTCATTTGTCTTTTATCTCACAGTCAAAAAAACAGTCATCATGATATTGATCGACATTTTAGACATATGGCTATCAAATTATGCTATAAGTTATAATCTGATAAGTGCATACTATGGTAAAATGCTGGAAATATGCAGAACTAAACATGATGTTATTCATGATGATATTAAGTTTTCATCATAACTGGAATAAATAGACAGAACACAATTCATATCGAGCAATTAAATTACGAGAGCGCACCAAATCATCACAACTGATAAGCATAAGGACTAAAGAACTCAATATATAAAAGCTTTGCATTTTGCTAGCTTAATAGGGCACAAGAATGTATCTATTATAATGTAACCTGTTATACAATTTTGAACCTATGCAAACATTCATTCAGGTTTTTGTTGTAAGCTGGAGGACAATTCCTTTTTTATACTTTTTGAATAAAAATAGCCATGGGAAAACTATGTACCTACCTATGCCATTGTTGAGATTATTTTTCGTGTAAGGTACTTTTCTTTCTGTGCTTTAAAAAAACTGTGTAGTAAGTCCACAGGATTGTTTTCAGTCAGAAAGTGTAGTACACTTATAACAGATTTTTTTCATTGAAAAGGAAACAGAGTTAAAATGTGAAAAGGATTGTGTGTTATGATAATTCTAAGAAAAAGAACAATACTCATTTATACAGTAAGAGACCGAGTACCCATTTCACGCACTAAGCAGTACAAATAAGTATCTTTTCAATACACATGTTTAGGCGATGTCTAAACATTCATCTAACTAAATACAAATATGAAATTCATTTATACCCTGAATATTATCCTACAAGTGAACAACTTTGTAGATTTTATCCAAAAAAATAGTTACTTGCCTTCTTTCCTTCCAGATGCATTTTTCTCTTTAAGTAAAACACAAAACAGCAGCAAAATGCTCAATCTTGAAAAATTACATCGATTTTCACTAGCAAGTATAGTTGCACTAGCTCTATTTTATTTAATAGCAGTGTTTAACCAATTTGAAGTTAACTCACCTAATATTTTAATACCTACATTAAGTGAAATTTCTAAAAAAATCTGTGACGTCACCAGAGTTCGAGGCATTTTTTGACCAAACACTCAATCCTCCTGGAGTGCTGATGAAGTCAAATAGTGGCAAAGGGAATCGACTATTTTTGTACGCTTGTTTGTATGCTTTAGCGAAAGACAAAATTTGCCACTTTATGTTTTCGTTCCACCGGAAGAGTTTAATTTAACTCGTAGTTTCAATCCAGTCCTGAGACGATATTCACTGGACCAGTTCAGCATCCCTAAGCTTAAGATATATGGTCCAACTACTGTCACTCAAAATGTTACAATTATAAACGGTCAACAGCTTCTAGATAGAACGGTTCCGGAAATTGACAAAGGATTTTATAAAATTAGTGAATTTGAATACTGTCAATCACAAGCATACTGGTACAAATACACTGACGACATCAAAAGAATTTTGCAACCCTCTGAAAATGTTGTGGCGTCAATGTCAAGCAATGTGACATCAGTTTTACGAGACATAAGGACAAGTGACAGTGTTGCTGTTCATGTAAGAAGGGGCGATTATCTTACCGCTCGTGGAGGCGCCTTCTTCGT
>JAQIXW010005611.1:0-10207 GCA_034700685.1 Willowsia buskii | reverse complement strand
TTTTTTCATGATACTTGTCTTTATCTGATTGCAAGTTTGTTAATAGGTACATACGTACATACATAAATACTATCACATCCCCTAAAATTCCCTAAATTAAGTTGCTCTTTTCAGTATGAACTGTCAATTTTTTTCTCTGGCAAAACAACGTAATATCGATGCACAAAGAAAAACTAAATGTAATTTAAATTTTAAATATTCATGTATAAAATGCTGTAATACATGCATAAGGAGTCTAGATTGATGCAAAAATGCTTTCTAAAGCTAATATACTTGAAATTAGTTTTTGAAAACGTAATCTGGAAACTGACAATGAGTTCTCCTGCCTGTCATTCCTCTAATCCTCATTGATTTCGTAATGCACGTATTTAATTTTTTTAGAAATATTTTATACGTAAGAACTGATCATACCTGTTGGTCTTGGCCAAATAGCACGGAATCTTCCGCATCTCAGTCTGCATGTGTCCAGTGATTGGATAACCGTTGAGTCTGATCTGAGCTTTTTCACGCAAGTACCATTTTTACAGACATACGTCCACGGAGATGGCATACTAAAATGACAAAGAAATTAGGTTTTATTAAACGCTCACTTTCCCTCAGTTTAAGAGAAATTCAAGCTTCCAGTATTAAATATATTTCACTAATTTGTTTAATGTCAAATAATTACTCACCGAAAATAGGATTGTGCATTGGATTCTGTGGGAAGATACACTATCGCGAATGCTGCCACAGTGGCAATTAAAATAACTAATTTTAATTTATCCATATTTACTTAAAAATACTAAATTGGTTAACTATCCTAAATAAGATGGAACAAAATTCCTCTCTACTCCCTTCAGTCCAGACAGAGGAAGAAGGGAAGAAGTTTAGCGAAGCGCACTCTCAAAAATACAATCTGCAACTCTATCCCAGGAATCTACAAAAGGGGTCATGCACTCCGAGCCACGGTTTCCTTAATACTGACAGACTCTGTCCGGTGGTTAAGAAACCTGAAGTTTCAACCAAAATATTATACAGAAAAAAATCCAAGCTTATATGAAAAAAAAGAAGAAACTTGACCGGACTTTTCTTATTCATCCATCCGTACATAGAGACTGGTTAACGTGGAGGAGGTCATTAAACACTCGACGAGATACATAAATGAATAGACAGCTACCAGGAATACGTAATATTGAAATACTTGCCCAGAGAAAAAAAAATTATATATGAAAATCGTTGGTCTCTGTGTGTTCACTGTTGTTTGTTGTTGTTGCCCTTTGGGCAGTGCGGTTTTAGCGATTTTCAACGATTTAGCACTTATATTCTTGCAAATGATCTTTCCATCTTCCTCCACCGGTAGGCAAAAGTATCATTATCATCATCATTTTTTAATACATATGAATAAATACTTACACAGGTAAAAGACGTACATACCACCTAATATGTATGGTGTAAAGGGGATGATATTACATGAAAACTCATTAAGACTCTTGTGCCATTTCTCTGTTTTAATAAAAACTGGCCTGGTATATATAACACACGTTTGTGTTTTTTTGTAAGGAAGATAAATAATGTTTTTTAAAACAAGTTGCCAGAGCTTGCTCAAGAAAAGTAGTCTTTCTTTTTATTCATCCGATAAACCCAAGTTCACTTTCGCTTTTACTCTCGCCATTGCATTGTTTAATGTAACAATCCATGACTCAAAACTTACTACTAGCACCCAAGTGTTCTGCTCGCTCTGTGCAAAGAAGGCTGGTGCTCGTTTCATTGTTTCAAACTTTGTTAAGATCATTTCATTATGTATGTGTGCATATCTCTAATTCAATGGTAATGGTAACACTTGATGACTTTTTTTTTTTTACTTTGCCAGAAAAACACCGGCATAAATGCATGCAAACCCTATACGATGTGTATAGGTAGGTAGAAAGAAATGAATTTTGAATCAGACAGAGAAATGGGATGAGAGCATTTTTGTAATCCTCCATCAAAGAAATATATAGGCACTATATAGACATTTGATTCATAATAAGCTATGCACATTTGCACATATAAACACGTACTGGCATGTTGGCATACGTATAAGGCTACAGTAATTTAGGTGGAGATCTTTTGAAAAGAAAAAAGAATAATCCTGTTTTTAATCTTACTTTACTACGTGTGGTGCTACTGACCCGAGTTTTTAAAAACCACAACACAGGTAAATACACCCTGGCCTGGGTGTACTGTTTGTAAAAACATATTAAAAATGTATTAATTTACATGTCTGCAAATTATCTCTTGAAGGGATTTTCGCTGATTTGTACGTATGTATTTTTACGTACGTAAGTAGGCAGTCGCGGCCAAAAGAAGCATGCAATTTATAGTTTCATGATCCATGATGTATCCCTTTTGGTTTCGCTCCACGTTTTGATAATAATTGGATTGAACAAAAAATAGCTACTAGTACTTATAATACAATCGTAAAACTCATGTAAAAAGAAATAAAAGAGAAATCTCTGGAGCAGAAATAATAAGGTTTATCAATGACCTCAGACCACCCGGCAAAGAGTTGTTTTACGGCTATGAAGAGATCACTCCTCCTCCAAAAAATTCATGAAAACGAAAGTGTTAATGACTAGTAGCTACAGAGAATGACGGTACATTCATATGTATTCCGATTCATTGATCCAAAAGGTAGCATCAAAGAAGATCGGTAATTCATATTCTTTCCATGAAATCAGCGTTGACAATTTGGAAGTGTTTTGTGTGGAGAAATCGAAAGAATGAATGACTTTATGTAAGAAGAAAAATGGAGAGCTGTAGCATGTACGTTGTTTATGATAAGTCATGATATCAGTCGACGATATTAATCTTCATTCGGAGAAGAAAAAGAAGAAAGCGATAACATGTCCATTTGTGTTGGCCAACGACCTATGTTTGTTACTGCTGTAAAAGCACCAACCACTAGTTCTTAATAAGACCTGGTCGACTCTTCTCTCTAAGTGGCATTATCCATTACGACTTTTGGCTGTTACGAACAAGGATTTTGCAGATAGCCCGGCTAGGCCAGGTGAGAAGAAATATACCTATTACGTTATGTACTCCGTTCCCTCACACCGCATCACCACCATAATAATGATAATGTATTCAAGAAGAATCAGCTAATACCCACAAAACAACCAGTTGTTCACCCTCAGGAATCACACGGCCAGTGACCCTCCCCCAAGTATTCAAGGCAATCTACTAATTGCCACTGCTATTCACTCGGGAAAGCATATACAAAATATAGAAAGATCTTAAGAGAGGAGGAAATCAAGCTTATCTCGCATTGTAATTTATAGCTTGCTTCATAGCAGTAAAACAAAATGTATATCCGATGCGATAAAGATATGATATGACTTTTACTTCCGATTTGATAACTCTTGATTCAGGCTTCAGCAGCACTCATACCACTGCGATATTAAAGAAGTACATACACATTAATACCTGCATTAATACCTACATGATGTTAAGCAATAAATTGGATGGTAAATTTATGAATTAGCTGCTATAAGACATTTGCTTTCCTATAGTTAGCACAAAGGTAAGCAAAAATGTCCAGGAAAGTGTAATGAAGGCTAGAGAAAATATCAAGCTAATGCTACATAATATTACATTATTCAATTGGCTCGATCAACCAGCTTGAAATTAGCTGATTTCAATCCATCATATTATATCATGAAATGTGTTTTTACCTGAATGAATAATATTTAGCTTATTAAAATGTTTTTATAAAGTTTATGCTGTCAAACATTATTTGCTGGCATTCTAAAGTCAAAACATCATGCACATACGCAATAAGAGCATAATACGCTAACATCGCAATTGCAGATAAAAAAATAAACGCATAGCACAACTCCAAAGTCATGATCATCGTCATTCATAAAATATGCAAATATTAAAAGTTCTTTCATGATCAAAAATACTCAATGATGATGATGTTGTTTAAAAAATATAAATATTTGTTAGTTATTATTGTAATGCACAGGAATATACGTTGGGAGCTGCATGGAAATGGAAATTAACTCGGTCGGACACTTCACTTCATCCGAAAGCTGCAAATACTAAATTAGACTCAACTCAAGTCCATAACATAAAATATTCCACTGACAAAGGAGATCAGTAATGAGCTCTGCTCAATGCTCAACATGCAGAATAGAAGTCATCACTTCATTTCATATCAATTTTCCTTCAACAAAAATAAAGCCAATGCCAATACTAAACTTAGATAGTAATGGTAGCGGTAAGGTTTACAAACAAAACATAGGCATATTGGATCTTTCAAGAGAATGTTCTTAAGTATATGCAGCAAACATGCAATGGAACAGAATCAGGGCCACATGGGGCCCCAAAAAATGAAAGGTACACATCCATAATGTATGTGTGCATGTATGATGTAGGAAGTTTGAAAGTAAAATGGATACATGAAAAAAAATCAAAGCAATCACGGTGATCAGTAGTCACCAGCTCTTGAAGCGTGTCGCTCTTGATTCTTCATGCATATCACGCATATAGATCTTGTTTCTATCTTCATCTTCCATACGTACTAAAAGTTTCACATTACCTGGTAAGGCACACTATTAAGATTATGAACTCTTATCGATAAAGTTAGAACAGGAAGCTTGTATTGTAATTAAAACACTACATAGAATGTTGATAAATGAATGGAACGTGATTTGTAATCTTAAAACAGTGTGCCACACGTATGGTAGAGCTTATTAGTGGAGCGTCTGTCAATCATTAGAGAGCCGACTGCCGATCACGCTATATAGGTATTGTCATCGCCTCATCATTTTGAGCTGCAGACAGATTACCCGAAATTGTTATACATTTTTTTAAGTTTCAAAAAGTGGTTTTTTGTTTCCAGCAAGCTCACATGCGTTAAAAGTATTATGTCACGAAACTCGGTGTATTTGTTCCTGGCAGTGATTGTGTCAGTGGTCGGCAGTGGAGTCGTTGCAGATGTTGGAGATTTGCCACCAACCAGGTAAGAATTATCGATGCGAAATATTTATCATATAGTACAAAACATTTGATTATGCATTGATTTTCATAAAAAAGAAATATTCATGCTTGTTATATTTTTGGGCTCAAAGCTACCTACAGGATTATCCTTGGTCTTGGATCTGCAAGGATGAAACATGCGTGAAAGTAAGCAAAGAAGAATTGGATCCCACGGAGGATGGCCAGCCTCTGCATGTTTGTAAGCTCAACTGTGGCAAGAATGGGGCATTGTTTCCTCTCCCGACTGGAAAGGTATATTTAAGAAAATAACTACACGCAGATCCATCGTAAAGGAAATGAGATTGAAAAAATAGATAAATTTCGCGATTTTATAATAATCAGGTTGAAATCAGCAAGGGCTCCGTAATGTTCTATCCGCAAAATGTTCGGTTTGCCCCAGTGGAGTCTCCTTCAGCCAAAGTTTCCAATCTTACTAAGGAAGCCTCAAAAATCTTCAAATCGTACCTGATAAAAGTATGTAGAAAATACGTCAGCAGTCAGCAATGATATATATACGAATGCAAAGCACGTGCTGTATTGAAGAATATATGTACTCATGAATTAATTTTAATTTGGTAATTTTCCTCCTTCAACTAAAATGAAACAGATGCATCCAGATAACACTGGAGACTCCGCACCTTTTCCTAGTGGCACAGCTATAGATCCAATAGCAGCAAATTCTATTCTCATTCAGATAGCAATTGCTCACCCATTTACAAAACTTGGATTGAATACTGATGAAGGATACGTACTCTCTGTGCAGCAACAAGACAACAAGGTCTTTTGCCCATGTCCAAAATAAAAGACCAAGAATATATTCTCATATAAAATAAAAATTATGATTGGTCATTTATTAATTCCGCAGCACATCATCCTAGTTTCCATTCAAGCCAACACATACTTTGGAGCGAGACACGGCTTGGAAACTTTAAGTCAACTTATTGGCTACAACGATGAAATGAACTGTTTGCAGGTTTAAAAAACTTAAAATTATCTTGCAGAAGCAAAGGTTATACAGACAATTAAGGTCTCTGAAACATTTTCATATGCATATTAATTTTTATCCAGATTGTTGACAGAGCGCTCATTCGAGACAAGCCAGTTTTCAAATATCGAGGTATCATTTTGGATACGTCAAGAAACTTTATTTCCGTATCCACACTCAGAAGACTGATCGATGGCATGTCTTATAACAAACTCAACATGTTCCATTGGCATATCACGGATACACATTCCTTCCCATTTTATTCCAAGAGCCTTCCAATGGTAAAGCAGATAAATGAGATAAAATCATGAGCTTTTACTGATTTAAATGAATAACAAAACCAAGTTGCATTGTTGCTTTATGACTTTTTGCAGCTCACTAAATATGGCGCTTATTCACCTCGCCAAATTTATACTATAGAAGATATGAAAGATCTGGTGGAATATGCAAGAATCAGAGGAGTCAAAATGTATGTATGCATGTATGTATATATGCAATTTATTTCAGTGTTAAAAAGTTCAGACATTTTTTTCTGGTTTCGTAGCGTAGCGGAATTCGATGCTCCAGCCCATGTTGGTGAGTTTGAGTAAATTTTTTGTGATGAGAAATGCGATACAATTATTATGGAATCATCAAACTATGTACTTACTTTAACTAAAGGCAATGGCTGGCAATGGGGTCCAAAGGAAGGCAAAGGGGATTTGGCAGTTTGCATTAATCAAGAACCCTGGCAGAAATTTTGTGTGGAACCACCATGTGGACAGTTAAACCCAGTGAACGAGGCGATGTATGAAGTTTTAGGTAGGTTTCCCACAAGATTCAAGAGATAAATTTCAAAAATTTTCTTTGTTATATGCTATGAGTTACATGATATAGTCTGACATATTACAATGTATGGTTTACACAGGCAAACTATATCGTGACATGTTAGAAATATTTGACAATGACTTATTCCACATGGGAGGAGATGAAGTAAATGTTCATTGTTGGAATCAAACTGCTGAAATCACAAAGTATTTGCAGAAGATGGGAAAAGATCTTAGCCACGACAGCTTTATAGAATTGTGGAATACGTTTCAGCAGAAAGGTGAGAAATATGTTTACCAAGTCAAGTAAGTACGTAAATACATGATCAATCAATTACAAAAGTAAAAAGTAAAATGTGTCAATTCTTGCAGCATTGAGAATTTTGAAGGAAAACAGCAAAGATGTTTCAGGACCAAATAGTAATTTGACAGCTATTCTATGGACTTCAGATTTAGTTTCAAAAAAGCATTTACTTGAATATATTGACAAAAAGGATTACATTATCCAAACATGGACCACAGGTAAAACAACCATGATTCTGGGGAGAGTTGAGACAAAATCTTATAAAATTGACCTAAACGCAATGACATAATATTATTTGTATTTTAATTTTAGGCAATGACGAAGTAATTCCTTTCATGCTGGATAATGGATACCGTGTGATATTCTCAAATTACGATGCTTGGTATTTTGACTGCGGGTATGGAGCCTGGGTAGGAGAAGGTCCTGTCAACTGGTGTTCACCATACAAAGGCTGGCAGGTAGGGGAACAAAAATGGTTTCTTTTTTGCATGGAGTCTTAAGATAAATTATTTACCCACGTTCTTTAAATGATCTTTTTAAACAGCAAGTGTACCTAAACTCACCCTTCAAAATATATGAGAATGCAACAAATACTGAAGCTGCAGAAAAGGCTTTGAAGGAAGGATTGATTCTAGGAGGAGAGGCAGCAATGTGGACTGAGCAAGTGGATGGAACCTCCCTCGACAGCAAAGTTTTCCCCAGGGCATCCGCCCTTGCGGAACGCCTCTGGTCAAACCCGTCTACCGGATGGTATGATGCCGAGCCCAGGATGATTGAAAACAGACAACGACTCGTTCAACGAGGTGTAAATGCGGATAGACTACAACCGGAATGGTGTCACCAGAATGAAAACTTGTGTTACCTTTAAGATTTTGACAACGCACAATTGCACAAAAAGACTTACAGTTACAAGCTATGAAAGATCTGATATTGTTTTTTATGTTAAACTTTACCCTTTTTTAAAATCATTTACACCTTACATGAAACAATATATTATGTATTTTTATGCACATTTTAGTAAAATGACGAAAAGCAAAGAATTTGTAAAAATTTATTAATAAAATTTATTAACACAGTTGACTGTTATATAAATTATAAAATGCTAGCATTTGGATCAGGGTGGTATTATTTCGCATTTTCTCTCCATTGCTGTTGCCAATATGGTTTCCACACTGGGCAGAGGTGGAGTCGGGCATCTTTCTGTAGAATCACTAGTTCTCAACCACTTCCTTTTCGTTATTCGACATTCCCCTTTCATAAAATAAGGAAGCAGTCCACAAGTTAAATATTTGGCGATTGTTATCAAACACATTTTTATTCTTCTTTTGCGCTCCGCATTCCTGGCAGCTTTCAAACGATCACGTTGGTCATTAACGGTACCACTAAGATCCGAAAGGGTTTGGGTCGCATCTTCAGCAGATAATGACAAATTAGAATCACTTCGAGAATTCCGCAAGGATTCATTTATCACTCGCAATGATTGCTTAAGATGAGCTAATGATTTAAACCACGATTTTAACAATGAATTGGTAGGTGTTGCCACACCTGTTGACTTTGCCTGATAAGTCTTATTTCGCTTAAACCCTTTCTTCTTCGGTGGATTTAGGCAAGTGCGGTGAATGCCGTGCTTGTTTCCATTCGCGTAGTTATTCCAATGATCACAGTATATTCTTCTGTATATTCTCGCTGCTCGCAGTCGACTCTGTATCATTTGCTGCTTTCCCATTTCCTTTTTGTACTTAAACTCTGTAGACTGATCTACTCCCATCTGAGGAAACTTGGTGCCTTTCTCCCAGCTTATCATATTCCTGCCACCGATGGTTCCCTCGAAACTTGTCTCGTCCACAGAATCAGGATAGGTTATGAATGCCACACCTTTAGGAATAGCTGTTGTGGAACGCCTTTTAAATCCCATGTTATCTTCAAACTCATTACCTCCAAATCCAAAGAATGAACATCTCCCTAATGAAAGATTGGTGAGGGAAAGCCACTTAAAAGTCTGTTGGGGGTCGGGGAGAGTGGGTACAGTTTGATGAGTTGTTAATGAGCGGGCGTAATATGGCCTGGAAGCAACTGCAGCAGGATGACGAGGATGACGCCTTGGAAGTGGGAGAAGATACTCTTTAGGTCGTTCTCTAACAAGCTTGTGTAGCGGCGTGTTAAATAAAATTTTCAGGTATTGAAGCTGGAACAGGATTTTCTGTTCTTGATAAGTTAGTTCGAGACGACTCAAATGCCGGAAAAGGATGCTTTGGAGGGACTGCAGAGAAGTTAAATGGGAGGGGAGGGACTCCAGAAATGTTAAAGTTTGAGACTTGTAAAGGCTGCCTTGCAAGCTTTGTATGCAGAGTTGGCTAACAAAAAAAGGTCGTGAGTGGCCCTCATGATTTTCGTGGAGACAGTGGAAAGATTTGGGTGTGGTACAACGAAAATATCGCCAGCAACAATTCTGACACGAGTAGTGATGCTCACTCCAACAGTTTTTGGGCTTTCCGTCATGCTGGAAACTGAAGGAATATATTTTCCAGAATTCATTGTACGCACAAAGCTGGTCGAAACCAGGCTCATTGTCTTTCTTCAGGATGCCTTTCCGTTTTGGGACTTCTTCTGGAATATGAAGTTAGAGGCTGAAATTTCAAGTGTCTTTTTGTAATGCATACGCATATAGCGGACAAAAAGCCAAAAGGTGACATAGAAAATAAGAAATTTACCTTTCCCCAGCCATTGTCCCCCCAAAAATACCCCTTTTCTGTGCAGTTGTCTTCTGGAACGCCTTGCCATATTGCTCATAGCATGTAACAGCTTGGGAAGTTGTTGGATAGCACAGGATGCAATCGTCACAGCATTAATGGACTCCTTTTGCATGATTAAAAAAACGAAAAGGTCAGTATTCGATTTATTTTTAAAATAAAAATTGGCAAATTATATATTGTTCCAAAGCTCTTGTCTGCAGTGCATACCAAGTCGGTTTCCTCCAGAATATCAAAGACTTCATGTTGCCCCATACTTTAGCGACTAGTGCAACGAACTGGGAACAAGAAAAATTGGATGTAAAAGGTTTGATCCTATGAAGCTTTTACACTTCTTCACTGTAAAATTTTGCTGAAACGT